>APFE030947675.1:176189-209516 GCA_000404065.3 Pinus taeda | reverse complement strand
CCCCGTAGGGCTAGCTACGAGGCTAAGTGGTTTGATGTTGCCTTGGAGTTTACCTTTTTCAGCTTGAGGTGAAATTTCAAGCGCTAACATATTGGCGACTCCGCTGGGGAGAAAATTCGACTTGTTGATTGTCTTGTCCCAGTACATGAAATCAAATTGCAGATCTGATGCTGATGGTGGACAACAGTCAGACACATATGCAGGCTGGACCATTCACCTGGCGACTCCAACTCGATCAAGACATTCCAGTGCTTGTTGATTCATTCATGCAATGGTAGGGTATCTGGCAAACCTTACCCTCTATGAAGTTGTAGAAGAAATAAGAAATGAGTTAGCATATACTAAATTTGATGAAGATGTTTTCAGTGGCTTGCTTCAATGGTCGAAATCTTCAAAGTTCCCTTGGTTCAAAACTAAATTTTGCGAGTTAATTGTTGAAAGAATCGAGAAGGAGATTCAGTGTGTAGATGAGCAGATCCAGTCATATGATTTCCAAGACCCTAAAATGTTCTTGGAAATCCTTCCTCCATTGAAACAAGAACTCATAGAATTTCCTATAAATGTTTACATTGACAGTGTGCAGCTGGAAGTATGTATTGCAGAGTTGGGGCAGCCAACAGAGTCTGGCTTCCGTGATCCTATTGCAACATACATGGACACGTTTTTCAGTTTGATTGATAGATCAAGCTGTCTTTTCCGTGACCAGGGTCATTACGTGCATGAAGGGCTGCCAGCAATTATATCTGTGTCCTGGTAGAAGCATTCTCGAGCGGCATCACTCTTAGGTTTAGTTGAATGGTTAATCTGGCATTTTAGTATTACCTGATCTATTGTTTGTACAGCAGATTAGGGTAGATGTTGTAAATAAATAAGCAGCCATAAGGCAACATTTTGTTCCAGTTAATAAGTTGAGTCTTCAGTTGTGTTGATTTGTTGAAATAATGGACTCCATTGCCCAATGGACGGAGGCACTGTCTGCTCTCCCAAAGTTCTGCGGTTCTTGGCACCTCCAAAAAGCGGCAGCTGCCATCCCAAGTGGAGCCGATGTTAGACTCCGTCTTGTATGTCAAATGTGAGATTGATTCTTCTTCAAAACCCTGTTTTGAAGAAGAAATCATTAAATGTGTTGTTTTAGAATATGTAATTTATTCTCCAGCTCTTCAAATGGCAGCGACTTCAAGCTCCTATCCCTGCACAAGCACAATTTAGAATATCATCAACAACCAGAGACAGAAATTGTAAAACAGAATTTCAATACTGATCACTAAAACAATGTTGCAGTTGTTGCTGTAAAAGATGATGTTGAGATGAGTTTTGTTGGGATTGTTCCTGATAGATGAAGCTCAAGAGATTTTCTATGAGATTCCAAAGCAGGGCCTAAGACCTCATGCCGTTATATACAGTACATTGATGGAAGGGCAACATAAAGAAAAAAGGTTTTGATTTTTGTTGTAGTTGCATGGTGTTTCCGCAAGAGCTCACGTTCAATTTCTTTGTTGCTTGTATTCTTTTTGGGAGTGAAACCTGGGCTACTCTATGCCTTTTATATGGTGTTTTTCTTGATATATTTGATGAGGTCAACAGTGGGTAGACAAACACGGAAGCTTCTAGTTCTCCTTTGTGAATTACATTTTTCATTTCTATACCTACTCCAGCTAGATCTATTTTCGGAGGTTCTGGAAAGCAAAGAGGATTCAATAAGGTCAATTCTCCTTCACTGCGGTGTATCAAATCATGCAAGTCTTTGGGATTTTCTAAGCATTGCAGTATTATTAGGCTTTTCTGCAGTTCAAGATAATGGCATAGAAGCACTCCATTCATTTTCTGCAATTCTGAAGTGTAGCCCGCAATCACCATTTGGTTTTGGCTTCATGAAAGATGGGTTCAACAAATCTGTACTGTGGACAATATGTTCATCCCAGAATTTGATAGATAGTGATCCACACCACACTCAGCAAGTGAACTGGATATAAAATATCTTTTAACCATAGGCCAAATGTTTCAAGCAACATATCGCTCCTGTGGGACCTACATTGCATGTTTGACCATACTTGTCACAATATACGTGGTCAATCCTAATTACATAGCATTTGGCTACCTCATCTTTCTTTTGGTTTGGATCATAGGCCGACAACTGTTGGAAAAGACAAGGAAGCGTTTGTGGCTACCTTTACTGATTTATGCCATGCTGGTCTTTATCTTCACCTATGTTTTGAGCAGCTTCCCAAGTTTGCAGATGTGGCTCTCTAGAAGGATATTACTTTATCCATATACAGGGTCGAAGCCTGGAGCTTCTTTGTTTGAGAATATTTGGGAATCTCTTGCAATTTTGATTGTAATGCAGTTGTATAGATATGAAAGATGATCATCTCGTCGACTTCCCAGCTTTTCATACATATGACCGAAATGGCCTATTAGTTCGTCTGGGATTAGGATCAGGAGAACATTTGTCCTCCTCACTAAAACGTTACATCCAAGAGTTTTTGAAGGTGAATATGCATAGTGCATATGTACCTGAATGGGCCGCGGAAGAGAAGATAAAATGCAGAGAAATGGTTGCTCCTGAAGCGTGATATATTTTTGTGCAGAGTATTCAAAGTGCCGACAATGAACATCTTTGCAATATAAATAATAAGGAAGAGGTGCATAAGTGTCAGTAGACAGGTGATGGAGACCCTGCGGTTGCTTTTGTGCATTATCGATTCATTGTTGAGGAAGAAATTCCTGTAGTCTATAAAACTTCAGTTACAGAAATGTGTGCAAGGAAGAGGGCTTGGCAAATTTTTGATGCTTATCGCATGCAAGAACCAGATGAAGGTAGTGATGCTTACTGTTCAGAAAATAAATATATCTGCAATGAATTTCTACACTAGCAAACTAAGATACATAATTTCCAGCATATCACCATTACGAGTAGATCCACTGATCGGAGCAGAGAAGAATTTGACGCACATCCTTGACACCTGGCCCTTCACTTCAGCCGAAAATAAACAAAGACATCTGTTACCAGAAGAATAGGATTCGTATTCTTATCTATGACCTCAGTTAGTCACACAATGGGGTCTGCGCTCCAATTTTTAGTCTTTTTGGTTAGAGAATTTCGAGGAGAAATTTGTTCTTTGTTCTATTTATGTAACTTCAGGTGAAACAGCGCCCAGGTTTTTGGGTTGATCTGTTTTCTCCTACAGCAGTCTTATTTATGGTATTAAAAAATCATTTGTAAGGGAGCAGGAAGAGAGTTCTGAGCGGTGGTGGAGAACAAAGAGCTTCATTGTACAGTCTTTGACATAGATTTTAATTAAAAAATGCAGCTCTGACCCCTGAGATTCCTGTGGTTTGAGATTTGACATTTGTGTCCTCTTTGTTTCATATGTAGCCTGTTATGTATTCATTTCACTTCATGATCATTTCTAATTGAACAAATGAAGTGTTTAGGTAGAATTCATAATATTTTATGCTCTGCCTATAAGTTTTTTCATATTTAATGTTTTCTTCTGTTTGACAAGGATTCATCCTCTATGCCCTTGTCATTTCCTCAGCAGTCTTTCCATTCCATTTAATCTCAATTTGATGTTAAATTTCTTGCCTACCTTGCCTCAGGAGATAATCTGTGTTTTTTATTATATTTCTCTGTTCAAGCTGTTTCTTTGCCCCATGCAGCCCAGAAAATCCCAAATCAAACCTTTTTATCAGTTTACTAGCCTAAAATCAATGTTCTTTATTGGTTATCTCTGCCCGTTGAAGATCTTTGCCGAGATAGACCGGAGAGAGCCCTCTCCTGCCCCGTAGGGCTAGCTACGAGGCTAAGTGGTTTGATGTTTCCTTGGAGTTTACCTTTTTCAGCCTGAGGTGAAATTACAAGCGCTAACATATTGGGGACTCCGCTGGGGAGAACATTCGACTTGTTGATTGTCTTGTCCCAGTACATGAAATCAAATTGCAGATCTGATGGTGATGGTGGACAAAAGTCAGACACATAAGCAGGCTGAACCATTCACCTGGCGACTCCAACTCGATCCAGACATTCCAGTGCTTGTTGATTCATTCATGCAATGGTAGGGTATGTGGCAAACCTTACCCTGTGTCAAGATGTAGAAGAAATAAGAAATGAATTAGCAGATACTAAATTTGATGAAGATGTTTTCAGTGGCTTGCTTCAATGGTCGAAATCTTCAAAGTTCCCTTGGTTCAAAACTAAATTTTGCGAGTTAATTTTTGAAAGAATCGAGAAGGAGATTCAGTGTCTAGATGAGCAGATCCAGTCATATGATTTCCAAGACCCTAAAAAGTTCTTGGAAATCCTTCCTCCATTGAAACAAGAACTCATAGAATTGCCTATAAATGTTTACATTGACAGTGTGCAGCTGGAAGTATGTATTGCAGAGTTGGGGAAGCCAACAGAGTCTGGCTTCCGTGATCCTATTGCAACATACATGGACACATTTTCCAGTTTCATTGATAGATCAAGCTGTCTTTTCCGTGACCAAGGTCATTACGTGCATGAAGGGATGCCAACAATTATATCCGTGTCCTGGTGGAAGCATTCTCGAGTGGCATCACTCTCAGGTTTACTTGAATGGTTAATCTGTAATTTTAGTATTACCTGATCTATTGTTTGTACAACAGATTAGGGTAGATGTTGTAAATAAATAAGCAACCATAAGGCAACATTTTGTTCCAGTTAATAAGTTGAGTCTTCAGTTGTGTTGATTTGTTGAAATAATGGACTCCATTTCCCAATGGACGGAGGCATTGTATGCTCTACCAAATTTATGCGGTTCTTGGCACCTCCAAAAAGCGGCAGCTGCCATCCCAAGTGGAGCCGATGTTAGACTCCGTCTTGTATGTCAAATGTGAGATTGATTCTTCTTCAAAACCCTGTTTTGAAGTAGAAATCATTAAATGTGTTGTTTTAGAATATGTAATTTATTCTCCAGCTCTTCAAATGGCAGCGACTTCAAGCTCCTATCCCTGCACAAGCACAATTCAGAATATCATCAGCAACCAGAGACAGAAATTGTAAAACAGAATTTCAATACTGATCACTAAAACAATGCTGCAGTTGTTGCTGTAAAAGATGATGCTGAGATGAGTTTTGTTGGGATTGTTCCTGATAGATGAAGCTCAAGAGATTTTCTATGAGATTCCAAAGCAGGGCCTAAGACCTCATGTCGTTATATACAGTACATTGATGGAAGGGCAACAAAAAGAAAAAAGGTTTTGATTTTTGCTGTAGTTGCATGGTGTTTCCGCAAGAGCTCACGTTCAATTTCTTTGTTGCTTGTATTCCTTTTGGGAGTGAAACCTGGGCTACTCTATGCCTTTTATATGGTGTTTTTCTTGATATATTTGATGAGGTCAATGGTGGGCAGACAAACACGGAAGCTTCTAGTTCTCCTTTGTGAATTACATTTTTCATTTCTGTACCTACTCCAGCTAGATCTATTTTCGGAGGTTCTGGACAGCAAAGAGGATTCAATAAGGTCAATTCTCCTTCACTGCGGTGTATCAAATCATGCAAGTCTTTGGGATTTTCTAAGAATTGTAGTATTATTATGCTTTTCTACAGTTCAAGATCATGGCATAGAAGCACTCCATTCATTTTTAGCAATTCTGAAGTGTAGCCCGCAATCACCATTTGGTTTTGGCTTCAGGAAAAATGGGTTCAACAAATCTGTACTGTGGACAATATGTTCATCCCAGAATTTTACAGATAGTGATCCACACCACACTCAGTAAGTGAACTGGATTAAAAATATCTTTTAACCATAAGGCCAAATGTTTCAAGCAACATATCGCTCCTGTGGGACCTACATTGCATGTTTGACCATACTTGTCACAGTATACGTGGTCAATCCTAATTACATAGCATTTGGCTACCTCATCTTTCTTTTGGTTTGGATCATAGACCGACAACTGTTGGAAAAGGCAAGGAAGCGTTTGTGGTTACCTTTACTGATTTATGCCATGCTGGTCTTTATCTTCACCTATGTTTTGAGCAGCTTCCCAAGTTTGCAGATGTGGCTATCTAGAAGGATATTGCTTTATCCATATACAGGGTCGAAGCCTGGAGCTTCTTTGTTTGAGAATATTTGGGAATCTCTTGCAATTTTGATTGTAATGCAGTTGTATAGATATGAAATATGATCATCTCGTCGACTTCCCAGCTTTTCATACATATGAACGAAATGGCCTATTAGTTCGTCTGGGATCAGGATCAGGAGAACATTTGTCCTCCTCACTAAAACGTTACATCCAAGAGTTTTTGAAGGTGAATATGCAGAGTGCATATGTACCCGAATGGGCCGCGGAAGAGAAGATAAAACGCAGAGAAATGGTTGCTCCTGAAGCGCGATATATTTTTGTGCAGAGTATTCAAAGTGCCGAAAATGAACATCTTTGCAATATAAATAATAAGGAAGAGGTGCATAAGTGTCAGTGGACAGGTGATGGAGACCCTGCGGTTGCTTTTGTGCATTATCGATTCATTGTTGAGGAAGAAATTCCTGTAGTCTATAAAACTTCAGTTACAGAAATGTGTGCAAGGAAGAGGGCTTGGAAAATTTTTGATGCTTATCACACGCAAGAACCAGATGAAGGCAGTGATGCTTATTGTTTAGAAAAGAAATATATCTGCAATGAATTTCTATACTAGCAAACTAAGATACATAATTTCCAGCATATCACCATTACGAGTAGATCCACTGATTGGAGCAGAGAAGAATTTGACGTACATCCTTGACACCTGGCCCTTCACTTCAGCCGAAAATAAACAAAGACATCTGTTACCAGAAGAATAGGATTCATATTCTTATCTATGACCTCAGTTAGTCACACAATGGGGTCTGCGCTCCAATTTTTAGTCTTTTTGGTTAGAGAATTTCGAGGAGAAAGTTGTTCTTTGTTCTATTTATGTAACTTCAGGTGAAACAACGCCAAGGTTTTTGGGTTGATCTATTTTCTCCTACAACAGTCTTATTTAGGGTATTAAAAAATCATTTGTAAGGGAGCAGGAAGAGAGTTCTGAGCGCTGGTGGAGAACAGAGAGCTTCATTGTACAGTATTTGACATAGATTTTAATTAAAAAATGCAGATCTGACCCCTGAGATTCCTGTGGTTTGAGATTTGACATTTGTGTCCTCTTTGTTTCATATGTAGCCTGTTATGTATTCATTTCACTTCATGATCATTTCTAATTGAACAAATGAAGTGTTTAGGTAGAATTCATAATATTTTATGCTCTGCCTATAAGTTTGTTCATATTTAATGTTTTCTTCTATTTGACAAGGATTCATCCTCTATGCCCTTGTCAGCTCCTCAACAATCTTTCCATTCCATTTAATCTCAATTTGATGTTAAATTTCTTTCCTACATTGCCTCAGGAGATAATCTGTGTTTTTGATTATATTTCTCTGTTCAAGCTGTTTCTTTGCCCCATGCAGCCCAGAAAATCCCAAATCAAACCTTTTTATCAGTTTACTAGCCTAAAATCAGTGTTCTTTATTGGTTATCTCTGCCCATTGAAGATCTTTACCGAGATAGACCGGAGAGAGCCCTCTCCTGCCCCGTAGGGCTAGCTACGAGGCTAAGTGGTTTGATGTTGCCTTGGAGTTTACCTTTTTCAGCCTGAGGTGAAATTTCAAGTGCTAACACTCCCATCGTCAGGGGTCGAATCCTTAAGATGAGGAACTAATCCATCAAAATCTGAACAAGAAATTGGAATCTATGCAACCCTAACAACTTGCCTCTAAAGGAAGGGAACTGATTCATTTGACTTCAAGAGAACTTTTGATCCAATGAATCTCCCCTCCAGTAACTAATATTCATCTTATTTACATTCCTAGTCACCATTTACATCAGTAAAAATATCATCCATGAGAGAAAACCCAAAAATTACAGTCATGGCATAGTAAAGTGAAAATTTTAGCAGAAAATTGTCCTATGCACAGCGCTAGAAGGCTATGCGAAGCACTTTGTGAAGGGCCATTTTGGAGGCCTTCCTTGTGTCCCAATTGAGCTTATGATAGCTCATTGGAAAGCCTGTCCTGTCTTCTTTCAAAATATGCCTTTATTTTCCAATTTGGACTTGATTTGAACACTCAAAAACTAATTCTCCTAAGATTTCTTCTATGCGCAGTGCCATGGTCAAAAAGAGGGCAGAAAGGTCATTTTTTGGGTGTTTTTTGACCTTTTGACCAACCAGTTTTGCTCCAAAAACTTAGAAAATTCATAAGGAGCATGCTTATATAATTATAAATCCAATGGTGGTATTCTTTTGGCCATTGGATGCTACTAGGAAAAGCGAAACACTAGTAGCGCTACGCATAGAGCCAAAATTTTGGTGTAAAAAACTGTTAAATTCTTCAAAAATGAAAAAAATCTCAAAAATTGCTTAAAATTTGTGGGAGACCACCACCATAAGGTGTCTGGGTCAGCCAAGGAAGCTTCACCAAGCAACCTAAGATTATCACCCTCCTTTTTTCCTTTGAGGGTTTGTTTTATGCTCGTCTTCATTTGCTTGACTCTTATGTTACAAATCTTGTTCTAGGTCCGGTAATGGCGAGCCATGTGCCTGATGATCTGATTGTCCCTGTTGGCCCTTTTTAGCAGCGTCTCCAAATGAAAATTGACACTGTCAAGCCATGTTTTTCTATCCTCCTCAATCACCTTTTCAAGCCTCTATTATGTAGTTAAAGTGGTTGGGGTCTTTTCCTCTTGCATGACTGATTTGCCTTTATCATCTTGCCTCCTTGCCTTGAGAAGTTCTAGCTCAATGAGGACCTGTTTTTCACTTATCTTCTTTTTCTCTTGCTCAAGGTATGAAATGACATACTTAGATCTCGTCAAGTTGGCCATCAATGCTTGGATCTATGCATCTTTTTCCTTTATGATTATATTTTCATTTGTCACCTCATCTTGAGCCTCCAAGTTGACTATATCAATGTCATGATGAATGTGTGGTTGTTTTGGTTCATCACGTTCCATAAAATCAAATTCCCTTTCCTCTTCATCATTGAGGCTTTCCTTCAACATCATTTCCTTCCCTTTTTGCACCTACTACACCTGTTGTACCTGTTGTGTCGATGAAGAAGGCAAAGCCCCTTCCACAATTTGTGGAGCAAGAATTTTCCTATGAGTTGATGAAGAAGGCAAGGCCCCTTCCACATTAGGTGGAGTAAACACTTGCTTATCCACTGCAAACAACTTTCTAGCCCCTCTCTAATATGTATTGTAGGTTTCTGGCTTCTCAACAACTTTAGTCTTTTTAGCCTTCTTACTTTTCTTTACTTTGGTACTGCTGGAAGGCCTTTCTGCTTCTTGAGGCACCGTTGGAGGAACCTGAGGACCATTGAAGATGTCATAGATAATAAATGTATCCCAGGAGATGTTGAGGAGGTTGAGATGATGTAGCACAATAATCTTAATCAAGGAATAGTGATAAATACTATTCATCTGCTAAGGGTATGGCTTTTCTCTACATTGTAGGCCATCTTCTCAATGTTTTTGAATAATAAGTATGGGATATTCAAAATTTTCACTCTTGTGAAGTGCATGATAAGCCTAATATGATAGATGTATAGTCTGGAAAATCTGCCCTCACATGTAAAATACTTCATAATGATCCTCATCATAGGGGCATGCTTTTCGTGAAGGAACATGAAAGGAAATGTCCTCTTCTTTTCATTCTTGTACCTGGATTTGATGTATGGCTCATAGTAGTGCCCATCCAAAACTTGTGCTTTATACGATTTTCCCCCACCTTTGGAATCCTTGTAGCATCAGCAATGATGGAGGTGGAAATTGCAAATGTCACCCTGGCAAGAGTTGCCCTATTATCACAGAGATTTGCTACAAAAATCTTGGTTAGCTTAGGATAATGTTGAACTTTTTGTACTTTCTCACAAAACTCATAACATCCCAGATCCCTAAAACAAGAGACAGTCATAGGGGAAGCCTCTAACTCTATGATATTTGATGGTTCCTCTTTAATAATTTTGCCTCCCTTATGTGGTTTTCTCTGATGCTGAGGTTCATTTTCAATGATTTCACTACCACTGTCTTTTGCCTCCTCATATTCTTTATCCTCTTTATCCATGTTTTTGAGTTTGAAGCTTTAGAAACCCCGGAGAAGGTAATCAGGAATTGGGAGTTATGATGAGTAGGGATAGGGGAAGGGGAGAGGAGTTTGTGTGATGTAGGAATGAGATATGTATGATGTGAGAGTGACAAAGGGGGGTATTTTTTAGTAGGGACTATTTTGTAAGTAGGGGTTTTAGGGATTTTGTTTGGGGACTAGGGTATAGGGGACAAGTGTATTTGACAGTGTGGAATAGGGAATAGGGATGATATTTAGGGATATGATAATAAGATATGGGAATGAACAGGAAAATGATAAGCAGGGAGGGTTTTTAGACAACCTAGGGTTTGAAAATTTTAATAGCGAACAAACTCAAAAATCTTGAAATGAGTGTTGGGAGGACAGTTTAGGGAGTATACTTACTTACTTGAGGATCTAGGTAGCAAAAGGAGCGATTTGGATGCTTGTTAGGATATTTTTTATGTTTGTTGGCCCTACGCGCAGTGCCCTGTTGTATGCGCAGTGCCGTGAAAAAATACACAGGCGTGCAGGCTCTATGCATGCCCTGCCTGCATGCGCAGCGCCCCACAACTTTTCCCTGTGCCCAAGCTCTATGCGCAACGGCCATGGTTTCTTTGGCCACCAATTCGTTGCAACTCAATTTCTCTTCTTTGTCAAATGAACATGATGAAGTTTAGCTCATCCCTTTGAGGTTTTATAACTGTAGTTTTCACTATAGGGACCCACCACTTTAATCATTCACCTTTTAAAATTCCTTTCTCATGTTTCTTTCTAATGCTTTTGAGTGGCTGATATGATTTAAGGCTTTGCATTATGGAGTGTATAATAGGGAATATATGACTTTAAGCAGCTTGGGAAATTAGATACTTTATCATAAAATGACTTTGACAATTACAAATAAATCTTCCATTTTAAACTCAAAAACGATGTTTTTGAGATGAAAAGCTACAAAGAACCAAAGAAAACATCCATATATAAATTTTGATTGAAAGATATTGAATTACCTTTATCAGGTCTTCCCCACACTTGCTGTGACCCTTTATTTGGATACAATAATGACCCTAGACCTAGAAAGATGAAACCTAATGACCTAAAGAAAAAAATGAAGACCTGATTTCATGACTAATTTTGATTGAGATGACAAGAGTGGCAGAAGGTTTTAAAAGATCAACCAACTATGGGAGTGGGTCAGTAGACATCTTTGTGAGGGAAAAGACAAATCCTGACTCAAACAATCATCAAGGAATTAATTTCAAAGTATGACCTAGCGGAATGACTTGAAATTGCAAGGTGAGACACCTAAAATGATCATGCAAAAAGAGGAATGTGATCCCTAATGGAAGTATGCAAATACTGACAATAAAATTGGCCTTATTGGGGATGGCACCTCCTTGGAGGTGTCAAGAACACCATAGACCAAGTGCTTAGCTGATTGGGCCAATACGGTCAAACAAATGAAAGACTGAAAACTTTTTGAATTTTTTTAAAAATGACTTGATACAAACTAAAAACTGACTAAAAACCAACTGGACTGACACAAAAACTAAAAACAACACAAATCATTTAAGCTTTATAGCCTTCACTTAGGGCCCCAAGATCAGATGACATTGTACTTCAAATCTTGCAAGGAAAGTAAAATGGTATATACAATGACAGTGAAACAACTTCAGCAAGCTGCATAAGAAATAATAGTATTTGAGGAGCCTACCATTCACTGGTCCTCCTGAGCATTCTTGACTATCCATTTCCTTCAATAAAAATGCATTCTATCCTCGATAGGCTGAGATTTTATAAGGTCCTTTCCATATATTGTCAAACTTACCATGTTTCCCTTTTTCTTTATTTCGTGCATCCCATTGCAGCACTACATCTTCCAGCTAAAACTTTTCTACCTTGGTCTTGTGGTCATAAATTTTCTTTATCTTCTCTTGTAGCCAGAAAGTATTTTGAGAAAGCTCTTCCCTTGTTTGTTGAAGGTGAATCATTTGATTGATTCGGTGTTGAATATCATCTTCTTCACTACCTGCCTTTTGCAATAATCTCATGATCGAGACTGCAAGTGATGTAGGAAACACTCTATCAGTACGATAAACCAATTCAAAATATGAAATACCTATTGATTTATTATTGCTCACTCTGTTGGCCCACAAAGCATTGACAAGCTTTCGATGCCAATTCTTTTTGTTTGCCTCCAACATTTTCTTAATAATGTTTACTAAAGATTTATTTGAAGACTCAACTAATCCATTTCCCTGCGGATAGTATGCTATGGAATGACCCAATCTAATGTTGTACTTGTTGCAAAACTTAACCATTTTCTTCGACTTAAACGTTGCTGCAATGTCTATAATAATCTTGTGAGGGAAACCAAAACGAGACAAGATATTGGACTCCAAAAGCTGAATGATTATTGTGTCTGTAGCTTGCTTTGTCGGAATAACTTTGATCCATTTGGTGAAGTAATCTGTGGTTGTTAGAATCCATATGTGTTGTGCTCATGAAGAAGGATGAATTTATCCTATGAAGTCAAGCCGCCACTGCTGAAATGGTGCATTAACTACAATTGGCTTCAAAGGAAGAGAAAACAGTTTCCTTTTTCCCTAAAAAACTTGACATTCGTGGCAACTCATGAATGTTTTATATAAATCATAAAATAAATATGGCCAATAATACCCTACTTTCAAGATTTTATTAGCTTTTGTTTTCCAAAACAAGTGACCCCCACAATCTCCTCTATGAAAATCATTCACTACTTGCTGAGCTTCATTTTCAAGTAAACAATTAAGAAGAACCCCTCCTGGATCTTTCCAATAGAGAGCATTATCCAAAATGCAGAATTTTGTAGACTTCAGTTTTAGTGATCTACCTTTACTTTTCAACATTCCAGGAGGAGGAGAAAGATGCTGAAGAAAATATACTATATCGGAATACCAAGGTGAGTTCATAAACATTTTTGATACCTGAATGAGTGTGCCACCATCTTCTTCATTTGACATTGATGTAATAACATTTATGTCTAGAGCATGAAGATTCGACTCAGCCATGAGTTTTGCCAAGCCTTGAGCTTTGATCAGTTTCGTGGGCTTAATCTCAAGATCATACTCTAACATCACTGCTATCCACTTACCTCTTCTTCCTTCCAGATCAGTTTGCATGAGGACATCTTTGACAACCACATTGGGAACACATGCTATGGTATGCATATACATAATGTAAACTCAAAAATCCTTCAATGCATTTATAAGATCCAAAGCTTGCTTCTCAATAATGTTATAGCAAAAAGAAACATCTCTGATAGTCCGACTGAAAAATGCAATGGGCTGCTCCACCTGATCTTTCTTTTACATCAACACCGCAAGTAAAGTATGCTCAGATGCAAATTAAAATATATAAAATCACGAGCATAATCGAGACTGATCAAAACATGGGCTGTGGTCAAAGCAAGCTTTACCAAGTTGAAAGATTTCATGGCATCCTCGGTCCATTTCACATTGCTGTCCTTTTCAACATATTAGTCATTTCACGCAAATGTTCAGCCAGATTGGGAATGAATCTACACAAGAAATTCATCTTACCATTGAATGTTTGGATCTCATTTTTATTTCGTGGAAAACCTATTTGCTGAATTGCTTCAACTCTGGAAGGATAAATGTGTATATCATCTTTGGAGATAATGTGACCAAGAAGTTTTCCCTCCTCCATGGCAAAAAGAATCTTTTTTGGATTCAAAGAAATCCCAAACCCCTGCATTTCTGAAAACTAATCCTCAGGTGGTGTAAATGCTCATCATAAGAACCCGAAAATATTGTCAATTCGTCTAAGTAAACCACTAAGAAAACATGCTTCTCATTAGCGAAAGCTATATCCATGGCCCGTTGAAAAGTGGCCTCGACATTCTTCAGCCCAAATGGCATATTGGCGTACTGAAAAGTCCCCCATGGTGTTGTGAAGGAAGTTTTGAGTTGGTCTTTTTCGTGCACCAAAATTTGATTGTAACCTGAGTAACCATCTAGTAGTGACATCCGTGATGCTCCAACTACTCTTTGCAGAATGTGGTCCATCTTAGGAAGAGGATAATTATATTTCAGGGACATTTTATTTAGGTTACGAAAATCAATGCATAACCTTATCTCTCCGGTCTTTTTTCGTACCGGGACCAAATTCGAAACCCAATCAGAGAATCGAATTGGAACAATGATACCAACTTTAAACAATCTATTTACCTCTTTCTTGATGGATGGCAGCAACTTTGGGTTGATCCTCCTCAACTTTTGTCTAAAGGATTTTTGATCCGGCTTGATAGGAATGGTGTTTTGAATGATGTTCTTGTGATATACTTTCAAATTTGAGTAATCCCACGCAAAGACATCAGAAAATTCAGAAAGAAACTTAACATACTTTGCCTTTGACTCGGGAGACAATGTTTTTGATAACTTAATAAGCTTGGGTGTATCCGTTGTCCCAATGTTTACATCTTCAACTCCTTTGTCGGTAGGAACCAAGGTTGGTTTTCTCGCCACATCATCTTGATCAAACAACTCCTCTTAAGGTATAAGACCTCTAGGAATAACATCATCCTTCAGTTGTAAAAAATCCATCTGATTTACCTTAATGTCTTGTTCATCAGAATCACAAACATCATCAATGAAAGCATCCTTAAAGTTCCCTTCATTCTTAAAAAAGGAATTAATTTCATTGTCATCCCAGAAAACCTGCCAATATCTCAAATTATCAGGATCAATAGGCCTATGTTTGACATGAATTTCAAATTTGTTGCTAGAATTCATTGGAATTTTTAGATTTCTCACTGCTCTAGTAAGTGAATCGACAATTATGTTTTGACTTCTCGGCACCGCTGTCAATGTGTATTTTGGAAACATCTTCAAGATATCTAGGGCCGTGTTCCTATAAGCTCTCATCTGTGGATGCTTCACCTGATATTCACCTTTAACTTGTTAATCACTAACTTTGAATCATCATAAACATAGATCCTTTTCGCACCAAGCTTCTTAAAAATTTTTAGACCTGTAATCAATGCCTCATACTCCACTTCATTGTTAGAGCAATCAAAAGCTAGTTTATAGGAGCACACTCTAACATTACTTAGAACTTTATCTGGCTAAAAAATAGGACTTCGAATCCAAATTCCAATACTTGCACTATCCTTACCCAAAGCACCATCGAAGTCCATGCTCCAAAGGCTGCCTTCGTCTTCCAGATGTTGGAATTCTGCTTTTGTTTCAATCTTACCTTTTCTAGTTACGTCATTTTTCTGTTCTTCACTGACTTTCTGCTCATGTGGAGGCTGCTCAGAATTGCCACTTTTTTCTTTTCTTGATTAAGAACTACTCTAAAACCCTCAGAAATTTCTGGTACATCATCTACTTCTACGAGCTGAATATCTACATCATTCAATCCACTATTAGTGTACAAAACAAGTTGGGCCTTTTTTGACGGAGTTGCTCAACCTCAAGGTTGTGTGGGGGGGGGGTCTGTTTATACATATCGGATCAACATCATTTCAAATTCAAATTAGGACTGGGGGAAGGAACAAACAATTCGCTGAGCTTATCATTCTTATACATTTGCTTCACTTTACACTTGCACATAACTGCACTTCCCTACAAATCTTTGGAGACTCACAAATAATCATCAACTGGTTCAATAAAAAAAAACATTGTCATTTTGTATCTATTCAAAACATTCTGGATGGTGTATACAATATCAAAACAGGATTTAATATGGTCTCATGTCAACATATACACAGGGAATACAATGAAGATGCTAACAAGCTTTCCAAGGAGGGCTCGCTACTTCCTCGAGGCATGTGGATAATCGTTGAAAAACTGGGCACAAAGGTATATCAATATCATCATAGACCATATATAGATCAGGGTTACTATAGGGTGGAAAAACCATAAATTATATTAGTATCTTTCTTGCTGTCATTTATTTTGAGTATCTGCATAGACATAACAATATGTATATATTTTTATTTCTATTGAAAAAGAGACAAGTGTTTTTGATGTTGGAAATGGAAATGGCCATATTTTTGTTACAAAAAATTATTGTACAAAGATCTATATTGATCTTTCAGATATAGCATATGCCAACAGGCATCTACTACATGTAATTTTTCCTCATAATGAAAGATTACGATTTTTTTCTTTGGAAAAAATAAATCAGTGTACAAAACAAAAAACTCTAAATCTGTATGTACAACATTTATCAGATGATTTATGGGCTTCTTTTTACTAGTGATAATATATTTCGTCTTCTTTTCCTGGTACAACTTCCTCAATTGACTGAAAACAGGGATTGTAGCATAAGAGAAGTCAATTTGTAAAGTGCCTTTGAGTTTGGTTCCCAATGATCTAGACAACAACATACCAAATTGAGGTGGTATATCAACTACTACCACGTCCATCAAAACATTCTTGGCTGGGATTTGATCTAAGGAAATCACTAAATATTTGATGAGACCAATGCATCGAACTCTACCAGAATCAAATGAATACAAATCGTGATATTGTCAAGTGATATCGAGGCCCAACTTTTCCATGATAGCCTTGGGCATAAAATTGTGAGAAGCTTCGGAATCAAGCATAGAATTATGAAGAATATACTCATGCAGTCTAAGACTCAAATAAAAGGGCGAAACCTTGCTATCTTCTAGCTGACCTTCTATAGTTGGACCAAAAATAAGTTTAGGATGATTATCCTCAACATTCACCATGTCGGACAAAGGATCAATTTTCAGTATTATAGGCACATGGTGTTTGTAATGGCTATTCCTAACAAGCTTGATCAAAGGAGTGGACACTTTCAATTTAGAAATTTCACTTTCTAAATTAAAATATGTAACTTTTTCTACCTCTTTGACAACGATGTCCCTCTTATATGTTTTCTCCTTCGTTACACTATCCTTTTTCTAATTGTCTTTCTCTTTTGCAGCTGTACTTGTTGATGGCTGATTTACCTTGCTAGGATTCTGATCAACATGCTCCTTTCCTCTTTTCTGATTATTTGAGAGATCATTCTTTGACTGAACATCCTTCCTCTTTTGAATAGGACTGACCGATACATCTATGCTCCTCAAAGAGTATTGTTTATGTTGTGTGCTCAAAGCATTCATATAGCCATGCTGATAATCATCAGATTCGGTCTCCAAATCAACATCATTTGCAAAGATGTAGTCCTCATCCTTTGGAATGTCAGAACTTTCTACATACTCCTCATCTTCGGTCAAAAATATAGGCATACCATCTACAGTGAAGAAATGATTTGTTTCAATTACCAGATCTTCCTCCTCTTCTTCTTCCGCTCCTTGAACATAATTCTGCTATAACGGGGTTCTGGTCTGTTGTTGTTGTTGTTGCGTTGGTTGTTTCGGTGCTTTTTTCTCTCTTTGCTTGATTCAAAATTGGGGCTGCTGCTGCCCTCTAAAGTTTGGGTTCCGGATCTGCGGTTCAAGTCTGTCGAAGATGGACAACCGGTCAACCATCCTTTCCATTGTCTGAAGAAGATGTTTCTTCTTTCACGGTCACTCTTTTCTCTGATCTCATTCTTGCTCTTTTTGCCAACAAGTTCACTTCTACGCTCACAAAATTCTTTTGCATGTCTTCTAGAGTTGTAGGATCACATTCACGTAATTGATATGCCATATTAGCATTAAACTCATCTGGAAACTTAATCAAAGCCAATCCCTCTGGTGGTTTGATCTTTGCAGGGATAGCATTGTATACTACATTAAATCTCACACAATAATCTTTCACACTCTCGCCAATATTTCTTTTGGTGTTCTCATATTTGGACAAAATTTGAAGGGAATTCTTCTTCATCTCCCACCGATCTAGGAACTACCTCTGAAGGACAGGTAGAGTAGTGATAGAAGCTGCTGGTAGGGCTCTGAACCATTTATGAACTTCTCCTCCAAAAATTTGTACAAATAACCTCATCATCACATCTTCAATTTAAACATCATGGAGGTCAAAGAAATCATTCATCTTGTCTATGTGTTGTTGAGTTGTAATAGTTTGAGTGCTGTCAAACAAAGGTAGTTTGGTTTGATAATCGGGGGGCATGGCACCAAGATTTTGAGGAAAAACAAGGGGTGCATATTGGGCAACCATAACTTGAGGTGGGGGAGGTGGTGGATTTAAAACAGGGATTGGGATGTTCAGTATAATCAAAGGAGGATTAACAATAGTCCGAGTGGTGTGAATAGTCTGTGAAGAAGAAAGTGGAGGATGAGGAATAGATTTAGCGGTAGTAGATGCAATGGAAGTATTTAATCAAAGGATGGCCTATGAATCTTATTTTGCACCCAAGTGTTTAAGTTTGAAGAGAGGTTCTGCAAGTGATCAAGAGCGTGAATAAGCTGTGAACCTGATTTATTGTGTGAAAACAAGTCTTCAATGGGGTTATGAAGAGATATAGAGGAATCAACAACTATATGATCAATCCAACTTAAAGATTTATTTCGAAATAAACTCTGCTCAAAACTGATATCAAACTCAATGTCTTGCAAGGTTTCTAACCTTTCCAGGAGTGAATTAACTCTAGGAATGAAATCCTCACTTGATTGTTCTCTGGTTAAACTAGATCTCTCTGCAACATTCTTAGAATTTTTCCCAATTTTATGAGGATCACTAACAATGGTCAGAGGATTTGGGTCTGGATTGGATCTGGTGTATTTTCAGGAAGCCAGTATGTCTAATTTTGAAAATCAAGATATTGATTTACAACTTTATAATTCAGCCTACGATTAAATTCTAAAACTCATCATCCACAAGCTTGAGAATTTAAATGAAACAACCTGCTGGGGTGATTTATTTCCGATCTTTCGTTCCCCAGTAGGGTTGCCACAATGTTAGCACCTGGATTGAACCTTAGGCTGAAGGAAGGCAATGCCAGGGTAACCACAAACCACGCTTAGCCAAGTAGCTAACCGTAATAGGCCAGGAGAGGGCTTTATCCATAAGGATCTCAGCCAAATTGACTAGATCTAGAAACTGATATTAGGCTAGGTATAGTAGCACAAGGTTTGATTCTATTTTGAAGTGTTTTGCTGGATCAGGAGGAGCCAAATAGTTAAGGCAAGGAAATTAGGTCAAAATTGCAGGGTGTTAGATGGGGAAAGGTAGGCACAATGATCATAACCTTAGGGTTTGATGGATGAGGTGAAAATATAGGTGAGGAGCTAGGAAGAGCATGTAAACCTCATGGATTCTTCCTAAACTGAAGAAAACACAAACTGTGAAATGTCTACCCAAAACAGAGCATAAAAGTTATGGATTCTGCCTTTCAGACTTATATACATTCACATAAAGAGTATGAAATGATGAAATTCAATCAAAAATATATTTTAACACATGAAAACATAAGAAAAACTGAACTGAGCATCATACCACATGGATCCCAAAGAAATAGCTGCTATTTTTCATTAATCTCCTGCTGTAACTGGTACAAAATGATGTCTATCAAAGCCTAAGCATCCCATTGAATCCAAGCCTTTTGCAATAGAAAGGAAAAAGAATATATAGACCTCAATTCAACCTCCTCCCATCCTCAGGGGTCGAATTCTTAAGATGAGGAACTAATCCATCAAAAGCTGAACAAGAAACTAGAATCTAGGCAACCCTAACAACTTGCCTCTAAAAGGGAGGGAACTGATTCATTTGACTTCAAGAGAACTTTTGATCCAATGAATCTCCCCTCCAGTAACTAATATTCATCTTATTTACATGCCTAGTCACCATTTACATTATTAAAACATCATCCATGAGAGAAAACCCAAAAATTACATTCATGGCATAGTAAAGTGAAAATTTTAGCAGAAAATTGTCCTATGCGCAACACTTTGTGCACGGCCATTTTGGAGGCCTTCTCGGTGTCCAAATTGAGCTCGTGATAGATGATTGGAAAGCCTGTCATGTATTCTTTCTAAATATGCCTTTATTTTCCCATTTGGAGTTGATTTTACCCGTCAAAAACTAATTCTCCCAAGACTGCTTCTATGTGCAGCGCCATGGTCAAAAAGAGGGCAGAAAGGTCATTTTTGGGTGATTTTTGACCTTTTGACCAACCAGTTTTGCTCCAAAAACTTATAAAATGCATAGATAACATGCTTACATCATTATAAATCCAATGGTGGTCTTATTTTGGCCATTGGATTCTCCTAGGAAAAGCGCAGTGCTAGTGGCGCTGCGCATAGAACCAAAATTTATGTGTCAAAAACTGCTAAATTCTTCAAACATGCAAAAATTCTCAAAATTTGTGGGAGACAACGACCATCAAGTGTCTAGGTCAGCCAAGAAAGCTTCAGCAAGCAACCTAATCCTATTACCCTCCTTTTTGCCTTGGAGGGTTTGTCTTAGCCTTGTCTTCATTTGCTTGACTCTTATGTTACAAATCTTGTTTTGGGTCCTGTAATGCTAAGCCATGTGCCTGATGATTTGATTGTCCATATTGGCCCTTTTTAGCAGCTTCTCCAAATGCCAATTGACCCTATCAAGCCATATTTCTCTATCCTCCTCAATCTCCTTTTCAAGTCTCTGTTCTATAATCAAGGTGGCTAGGGTCTTTTCCTCTTGCATGACTGATTTGCCTTTGTCATATTGCCTCTTTGTCTTGAGAAGTTCTAGCTCCATGAGGACCTATTTGTCACTTAGCTGCTTGTTCTCTTGCTCAAGGTATGAAATGACATACTTAGCTCTCGCCAAGTTGGCCATCAGTGCTTGGATTTGTGCATCTTTTTCCTTTATGATTATATTTTCGTTTGTAGCTTCATCTTGAGCCTCCAAGTAAACTATCTCAATGCCATGATTATTGTGTGGCTATTATGGTTCATCATGTTCCATCAAATCAAATTCCATTTCCTCTTCATCATTGAGGCTTTCCTCTAGCATCTTTTCCTTCCCTTTTTGCACCTGCTGCACCTGTTGTACCTATTGTGTTGACGAAGAAGGCAAATCCCCTTCCACAGTTTGTGGAGCAAGCATTTTCCTATGAGCTGATGAACAAGGTAAGGCCCCTTCCACAACAAGTGGAGTAAACACTTGCCTATCCGTTGCAAACAACTTTCTAGCCCCTCTCTGATATGTTTTGTAGATTTTTGGCTTCTCAACAACTTTAGTCTTTTTAGCCTTGTTACTTTTCTTTACTTTGGTATTGTTGGAAGGCCTTTCTTCTTCTTGAGGCACCGGTGGAGGAACCTGAGGACCATTGAAGATGTCATTGGCAATAAATGTATCCCAAGAGATGTTGAAGAGGTTGAGATGATGTAGCACAATAATCTTAATCAAGGAATAGTGATAATATTATTCATCTGCTGAGGGTATGGCATTTTCTGTATAATGTAGGCCATCTTCTCGATGTTTCTGAATAAGAAGTACGGGATGTTCAACATTTTCACTCTTATGAAGTGCATGAGAATCTTAATATGATAGGTGTATAGTCTGGAAAATGTGCCCTCACATGTAAAATACTTCATAATGATCCTCATCATAGGGGCATACTTGTCGTGAAGGAACTTGAAAGGAAAGGTCCTCTTCTTTTCATTCTTGTACCTGGATTTGATGTATGGCTCATAGTAGTGCTCATCCAAATCTTATGCTTTATACCATTTTTCCCCCACATTTAGAATCCTTGTAGCATCAACAATGATGGAGGTGGAAACTACAAATGTCACCCCAACAAGGGTTACCTTGTTATCACAAAGATTTGCTACAAAAAGCTTGGTTAGCTTAGGATGATGTTGAACTTTTTGTACTTGCTCACAAAACTCATAACGTCCTAGATACCTGAAACAAGAGATAGTCATAGGGGAAGCCTCTAACTCTCTGATATTTGATGGTTACTCTCTGATAAGTTTTCCTCCCTTATGTGGTTTTCTCTGATGCTGAGGTTCATCTTCCATGCTTTCATTGCCACTGTTTTCCTCCTCATAATATTTATCCTCTTTATCCATGTTTTTGAGTTTGAAGCTTTAGAAACCTTGGAGAAGGTAATCAGGAAGTGGGATTTATGATTTGTAGGGATAGGGGAAGAGGAGAGGAGTTTGTGTGATGCAGGAATGGGATATGTATGATGTGAGAATGAGAAAGGGGGGTATTTTTTAGTAGGGACTATTTTGTAAGTATGGGTTTTAGGGATTTTGTTTGGGGACTAGGGTATAGGGAATAAGTGTATTTGATAGTAGTGAATAGAGAATAGGGATGATATTTATGGATATGACAATAATATATGTGAATGAACAGGAAAATGATAAGCAGGGAGGGTTTTTAGACAACCTAGGGTTTGAAAATTTTAATAGCGAACAGACTCAAAAATCTTGAAATGAGTGCTGGGAGGATAGTTTAGGGAGTATACTTACTTGATTGAGGCTCTAGGTAGCAAAAGGAGCAATTTTGATGCTTGTTAGGATATTTTTGATATTTGTTGGCCCTGTGCGCAACACCGTGTACAGGTGCACAGTGCCCTGTTATATGCGTAGTGCCGTGCAAAAATACACATGCGTGCGGGCTCTATGTGCTACGCTCCAATTGTATGCGTTGTGCCCCGCCTGCATGTACAACTCCCCACAACTTTGCCTTGTGCCCAAGCTCTGTGCACAATTCCCGTGGTTTCTTTGGCCACTAATTCGTTGCAACTCAATTTCTCTTCTTTGTCAAATGAACACGATGAAGTTTAGCTCATCCCTTTGAATTTTTATAACTAAAATTTTCTCTATAGGGACCCACCACTTTAATCATTCACATTTTGAAATTGCTTTCTCATGTTTCTTTCTAATGCTTTTGAGTGAATGATATGCTTTAAGGCTTTGTATTATGGAGTGTATAGCAGGGAATTTATGACTTTAAGTAGCTTGGGAAATTAGAGACTTATAAAATGACTTTGACAATTACAAATAAATCTTCCATTTTCAACTCAAAAACGATGTTTTTGAGATGAAAAGCTACAAAGAACCAAAGAAAACATCCAGATATCAATTTTTATTGAAAGAAACTGAATGACCTTTATTAGGTCTTCCACACACTTGCTTCGACCCTTTATTTGGATACAATAATGACCCTAGACATAGAAAGATGAAACCTAATGACCTAAATAAAAAAATGAAGACCTGATTTCATGACTAATTTTGACTGAGAAGACAAGAGTGACAGAAGGTTTTAAAAGCTCAGCCAACTGTGAAAGTGGGTCAACAGACATCTTTGTGAGGGAAAAGGCAAATCCTGACTCAAACAACCATCAGGGAATCAATTTCAAAGTATGACCTAGCGGAATGACTTGAAATTTCAAGGTGATACACCTAAAATGATCATGCAAAAAGAGGAATGTGATCCCTGATGGAAGTATGAAAATACTGACACTAACACCACCAAATAGGCATGAATGAGAGATAATTCACCACCTTTTGCGTTGATGTGAAAACAAACTTCTCATCCACATGCAAGATTATTTCCACCTGATTTCTCGAATTTGCGACCGTGAGATGTTTATTCTTCCTATCCTTCTTCTAGTTCTTTGGTTTGATTTCTGGATGTAATTTCCATCACTTCTCCTTTGCGTGACCATCAACATTATAATGGTTGTAGTAGTTAAGACCTTTGCGCTAGTTAGTTGTTGTTGTTGTCATCTTATCCTTCCCCTATTTCCACTTCTTATTCCCTTCTTTAGAAGCTTCATGGTGTTCCTTCTACTTTGAACTACTCGACTGCCCATTCTTCTGGCCTATGTTTTCTAGGCATTGTGCCTACGCACAAGCCTCATACACCATTATACGTTTGAACTACATCACTTTCGTTCATCAGTTGTTGTGTAGACCCCTCAAATACTTGAGGAACATGTATAGGTTTTTGGGAGAGACACCCATGACTATTTCCATCTCTTGAATTTTATTGTGTGCTTATTTGCACTCTTTCTATCTCTACCTAAAGTTATTGCACCAGGTCCACTAGTCCTCTACATATCTAATAGGGTAGAATTGGTAATTTATGATAGTTTTATAATCCTTCCAATTAGTTATAGAGGATCCCTAACCATCCTATGGGTTTTTTTGTACCTTTCCCACCAAGTAATGGCATAGCATTCTAATTTCAAACAAGCAAATGAATTTTTTATTCTTCATTTATGTGGTTGTTGATGAGCCAAACTTTACAACCAATAGTTAGGAGATATCCTTGGTGCAAAATCCCAATTTGATTCTACATCGTTTAAGATAAAAGTCACATCTGGTATGTGAGCTTGGCTGCCACCATATTGCTTCGTGATTCATTTTGGACGAAATGAAGAGCAAGTATTAGAAAACAAATTTTTTTGATAAATACAAGTTAAAGAAGCTATACCTAAACTTTACAAATGAGATGCCATGGACATAACAACAATCAAGTAACATGACATCAATCTTAAAGAAGCATGTTAGCATACTTAATTAAAATACATGTCTAAAGGGAAATGACATGTTTATCAATAACAAATTATTTCCTAACCGGTAACAAACATGAAAGGGTAAACAACATAGTAGCAATTAATTAACATAAACACATGGAAGCATAAACATATACCATTGAATCATTGTGAGAAGAGCCTCGCAATGCTCAACAACACATATAAGGAATAATGTGCATGGGCTCAAAGAGCTTCTCAAATTAAGCTAAAATATCCATAACACCATCACATGAAGTACCCATGAAATCCATTAGTGGAAACACAATACTACCACTTGAATTCTCAGGAAATATATAAGCTCTCAAGAAAATATTCTCAAATGAAGTCCAAAACTGAAGGTCACTTACATTTAGCCATAATAAAAGATTACACAAAATGAGGTGACCTTTCACCTTCCCTCATGACTATTCAACATCCTCATGAATTTTCATATTCTATATGACTTTTAATCTAAATTCTATTTTAATTTTAATAAAATACAAATTAAGAGGAGTTTTTTTTTGGTAGAAATCACATAGGAGAAAATTTGGTCTTGATGATGAACCACACTAGCTGGCTCGAAACGCGTCCGAAATTTTTTCTCCTATGTGATTTCTACCGAAAAAACTCTTCTCAATGTAATATGGATCACAAAAGCCTGAATTGAGAAAATACAAATTCTAAAAAAACTAAACGAATATAAGATTCTCATTATCCAAATCAGTGATGGAAAGATCGAAAATCTATGCCTATAGATATCTGACCAAATATGCTTTCCAAACTTTGTATTCACAAGCGATCATATGGCTCTTGTGTTGTAGTTCATCTTCATATATTGTGAGGCATTCCAATGCATAAGGTATCAAGGTTGGTTTTTTAGCTTGCACTTGATTCAACATCATTGTGAGCTTTGTGTGTAGCTTCACATGCTCAACAGAAAACTGCGTGATCGCCTCTTTAGTAGCCTCTAGATCACTTCTTGTAGAAAATTTCTTTATTGGATCCAAAATACCTTGAATCTCTTGTTTGATCTCTTGTTGTGATCTCATTTATCCTAGAGCACCAATGGAAGGGATTTTATGTATCTTGACAAGAGACTCAAGTCCACTATGCAAGGTCTTGTAAGTGGCCATTGCTTTGTCTATTTCTCTGCTCAAATTTTCATGTGATTGCATTTTCATCCTGTCAACCACTTTATCCTTTTCAGCGATTATCCAGTTTTTCTTGGGTAGTTCTTCAAGCACATTAGGGTACTTCATGCTCCATTCATATATGAGACAAACTGTTGAGAATGTTAATCTAAACATCATTCCTCTTCCTTTTAAATCACTTGGAATGTTTGGAAATGGAGCCATTACTTGATGCAGGGTCATCATTTCATTGTTGATTAAACCCATAACTTCCTCAAGCACCTTGACTTCTTCAAGAATTGATGCCTACTAATCTTCACCCTAGGAGTATGTGATCAACGAGGTCTAATTTTTTATTTGTAGTTGCAAAGTAAACTGCTCCGTGATGGCTAATTTTACTTTCAAATATTCAACTTCCTTTGATAATATATCTATGTTCCTCTCTATGGAAATTTCAAAAACAATTTTGGTAGAATTTATCACTCTAGGATTCATTGCAGTGTCCAACACTATCTCCCTTTTTGTGACCAGTAGGGGTTTTCCTAATGTCTTGGCCAAACATATACGCCTCTCTTGTATGTTTTTATGTTTAACCTAATAAAAAGTAAGCATGGAGAGATCCAATATTGCCTCCTTTTCTTCCACTGTGATGCCTAATTCTTGAGATGAGAAATGTCCACCAGTGATAGGAGTGGGTGGCTTATATTTTTGGATTTTGCAATTTGATATATTCTACTACCTTGCCTTCATGCTCCTTATCAATCAAATCTTGTTCAAGCTTCTTGGCTAGTTCATATTCTTGCATTTGGATGCTTCTTCTTCCTTTCTTTTCCTTTCATCCTCTTCTTTCCTCTTTTGTTATTCTCATGTTTTCTTCTTTTGTTATTCTTCCTCTTTCCTCTTCTTGGATGCCTCTTATCTTCTCTTCTTTGCATATTTTGCATTCTTTTGTTTGATAGCTTCTCATTTATTCTTTTCCTCGTCTATATTTTTCATAGTTTCTTCCTCTTCTTCTTTTCTTCTTATCTTTTCCTCCTCTCACATTTTTCTTATTTCTACCTCTTATTGATTTTGTTGAAAATCTTCTTTAGCATTTTGTTTCTTGGGATTTTTCTTGTTGGCTCTCATTTCCTAATTTATTTTAAGAATAAAATTCCTTGTTTCCAAACTTATGCTTTCTTGGGTTTCATGCTCTAACTATTCTATTTTGTCAAGTGGAATAATTGATTCTAGCTCCTTGGAAGAGTTGTACATTTTTTTTACCTTATCTTCTCTTCCTTAGTGGCTAAAGTATATATCCAACTATACCAATCTCTTTGCAATGTTTGTTGGCTTGTGGGGGCCTGACCTAGGTTCAACGTTAATTAGCCAAACAAATCCCTACACTATTGGCCCTTTCGGCATCAATCCGCGGAGCACGGACCGAAGTCTCACCCAACGCAGTATGGGGGGATGTTGGAACCAAGTTTTCGCACCTTGAGATGGTCGTGATGTTGTTTTATTATTTCTATTCCTGCCTTCGCACATGTCACTTAGTTCTAGGGCTCTGTCTACCTAACCATTTATTCCTTCCTTTGATACGTCCGCGAAAGGGGACGGATGACCTTTGCGTAGCCCTAACCCTCGATTTAGACACTTTCGTGCTGCTAAGGGAGCGTCTTGCACAGATTTTCAAGTTATCTTAAGAATCTTACTTGTCTTATTAAATACTCATAGTTAGCACCGCGTAAATATATATTCTTAATTGCGTTCAATTATCCAACACAATTATACACATTCGCACATCGAATAAGCATTATAAAGGAAATTCATACATAAAATGACAAGATGCATTAATCGGAACAAGACACAGAAATTGCAGAATACTTCTCTTTATTGATGTCTTCCAAGTGATTACAGACTTTATCCACCCTACGCACATAGTTGTAGGGGTCTACACACTCAGCTGCAGACTTCTACCCTAGGCCTCTTCGCACTCAGCTGCAGAGCCTCTACCTACACTACGACCCAAAACTTAGACTTCTTACTTTAGAGCTACGACTCTCTTACATGATCTTCTATTAATGTCTCTAAAACTACTTAGATCTTAGCTCTTTTTATACAATCGCATGGTTTGCGGACCATGGGTAGATCTCGTACAACTGACTTTACTTTACAAAACTAAGGGCAGACAACCCTTTATGACTTATGACACCTTCACACTCTGTAACCACAAAATGCAGAGCCTTTACAAGTTTATTACAAAATTTGACCAAAACATGGGCTTTTAGCCCCAAAACTGCCCTTTGGGGGATCTCGTTCCCAACAGGCTCCCAACACAAACATCATGACTCACCCTCGAGTCACTCGGTAGGCGCGAAGATCTTTGCGCGAAGCCCTTCCAGCTTGACTCGTATGACTGCAACCTCGGCCATGCACTAAGTTGTCACCTGCTTTGTGTCTTCCACTGTCTGCTCGGTCACCAGGTGTGGGAACTTCTCATGATTCGCCAAATCCCAGTCTTCAAGTTTTAGCAGCAACACTCGTGCCAAGCGTGGTCCATCGAAAACAATTTCATCCAGAAACAGAGGGGTTTGCAAGGGAATCTTACTCTCATCGATGTCCTTTGGCACCTTGGTCATTGGCTTGCGCAGAGGGACATACTTCGAAAACCGAGTAATAGGGTCCAAAGCCCGTGTTTCAACCTCCTCTACTTCAACTCCCACATCCTCATCATCCATCGGTATGTCTTCAATGTCTTCCTCCTTCGGCTCCAAATTTACGGCCTTGCCTTTCTTCTGTGTAGCTGGTTTCGTTGGTTTTCTCCTTGGTGATGCGCGCAGTAGTATAACAGGCTGCTTGGCCTTCTTGTCCTTCATGGTTTCCTTGGTTGGGGTCGTCTTTGGTCTCAAGGTTCTTGACGATTTAGGGACTTTGGGTAGACCTTCAATGACCTCTGGGGTAGCTACTTCTGCCTCCATCTCAACTTCTGGCACCGAATCCTCTACTATTTCTTTGGTATTTATAGTTTCTACGGGTGCCGACATAATGCTCTCCAACAGTACTCGCGAGGTCTCGGGTAAGTTTCCAAATGCTGGAGTCTCTTTCAAAGCTTCAAAAAATTCTTGGTTCATGAGTGCCTGGAAGCTCATCAACTCAATTCTCAAAATGCCAAGTGTTTTTCGCTGGAAAACTACTTGTAATTTATAAGGCATTTTGAATTCAAATCTGACCGTCCCCCCAAATTTGGTCCATTAGTGCTGGATTGGAGGCAGATTTTCAAAGATCTAAGCCATGAATTTTGTCTTAAATGTCGGTCGCCCACTCCATTTGTCCGCATTTCAACAGTCAAATCATGAACACTGACTTTAACGGTCACTTTCCGGTCGACCTATGCGATTTTTCCCTGGGTAGCGCAGTTGCCTTCACGCTGCCGCGAACCCTGTGATACTTGCTTCACATAATTATCTAATCATGCAGCTCCCCGACCCGGGCATTGTAGTTTATATTCCCATGCCTCCTTTCAGCTGCTCAGAGCGCTAAGATTGTGTTATCTTCATCTAGTCACATGGCTAGACCACCAATGTATGGCTTTAATCGACTGCCATTCACCTTTCCTGGTGTTATCACTCAAGAAAAAGTTCTAAATTGTTCACATCAGTTCGAGTGTTTGCCAAAGACAAACACATCCTTTTCAGCAGTTTCGCAGCGCAACATGCTTTAAAGTAATTTCGTAGCGCCTAATTCATATTTTGCACTGGCTGCGCTACGGAATTGTGCATTTGTTCGAATCCATAGCCATTTTTTTTCACAGCTGTCATATCCATCAAATTGCATCAACAGTTATCAGCTATCAGGTGAGGCAGAAATTCAAACAAGTACAGGACGGTACCAGCCCTCAAGCAGGCTAAACTCATAAGAAAGCTGAACATGAGCCTGAGATCAGAAAACAAAGCTTTAAAGAAAAAGGGTAAGAGAAGAGTTAATTGATCCTGAACATATTCATGTTAATCTTGGTCGTGTTCATGCAATAGACATTTGTTACCATTCTTAGTTTGAGCAAACAAGCCTATGGTGAGCAAAGATCAGAAATCTTCATCATTATTAAGCAAGGCAAGATACATCAGATGGATTAATAATAGGCTCAGACCCAACATCAGAATTATGAAGAGGCAAATTGAGGATTTGAAGATACAACTAAGCCAGCAGAAAGGATTTCCTTAGCTAAGGAAAATCACATAGCAACAAGCATCCATCACAGGCTCCTCAAGAAAGGTTTGCAATCCTGAATTGATATTGAAAGGTCATTCTAATGAAGGATATGCTTTGACATGAAGTCCTCTAAAATAAGGTCACATACTAAGTGGTTCAAACGATGCACAATATGCTTGTGGGATATAAACGCTGCATTTGGAAAGAAAGTGCTTAAGGCCAATCAAATAGTTAAAGGTTCATGAGGGAGCAGTTGAAGATGTTTCATGGCATTTCAAGGATGAATACCTTTTTGGCTCTGTTGGAAATGATTGCCATTTTCTCATATTGGGACATGCGTACACCTGCACCTAACAAGCCTTAAAAATCAGTTGTAATTCATCAAAGTGAGGTTAACTCTTTGGCCTTTAATCCATTCAATGAGTGGCTGTTGAGAAAAGAAATCCCAAGACAGTCAGAGTCTTGGCCTTAAACTGTGGTTTTTGTAATTATACAGTGTTTTCGCAGCGCGCTACGAAACCCCTGTAGCAGACTGTTTTAGCAGAAAGAACTCTGTTTTCTGCGTTTACTAGTAAATTTCCAGAAGGGTTTCTGAGCAACTGAAAACTTAATTTTGAAAACTGAAAGAGGCTTTTATTCCTAACATAACAAGCTACAAAAACCTCTTTCAGTTTCCTCAAATTCATTCTGAGCTGGGAGAAACGGGTGACCAAAGTTGCGTTACGAAATTGCTGTAGGTGCAGTTTTTCATCTCCTGTTTGCCACGTGTTTTTCAAGGACAGTTTCTGGACAGCTGGAGAAATGTTTTAAAAAACCAGGAGAGGTTTTTTTTTATGGACAACATGGGATACAAAAACCTCCTTCAGTTTCGTGAAATGTGGCATGGATGAAGAGATAAAGGCTCTGCAAATTTCAAGGATCTAAACCTAAAAAACAGGGAAACATGTTCCCTAATTTCTAGGGTTTGTCATCAGCAGTTGGGTGACCACGTGGGAGGCTTCATCAAGTTCGACATCATGGATTTTTAGGTGTAAAATAATGTGTTAAATGTTTAGATAAGGTTGTTTTGATCATAATGAGGAGTTAGACTCCTAATTGTTTTAGGTCTCTAGGACTCCTAGTTAGCTGTCTTTTGTATTAAATAGTTAGTTTAAGTGTCAATAGGTGTCAAATAAGGAGGAATTAGAATTCCCCTCATGCTGGAGGAGGAATCTCATTAGTTAGAAGAAGAAATCTATATATAGCTGGAGCAGCAATGTAAAAAGGGTTGGAAAATGTTATAGAAGAAGACTACTTTTGTAAATGCTATGCAGGGACTGATATATATAGAAGCAATTGGACTTTTCTGAAGCTGAGATTCTTAGTGTACTTCAGTGAGCTTTATATTTTATCTTTCATATGTTTTACTTCCATAGTCTTAATGCTTATTACTCAGAATTCATGGAGAAACATGCTCTGACTTCCTTTAAGTGTTGAACTATGGTGAATTGAGTTCTTGGGTCCTCTATTTGGATGTTTTTCTTAAATGTTTTAATACTTATTACTCAGAATTCATGGTTACTCATGCTCTGACTTCCTTTAGGTATTAAACTCTGATCAATCCCTTTAAATTATTTCCTTTTGAATACCTTGATGTATCATTACTCAGAATTCATGCCCACATGCTCTGACTCCTATGAACTTCAATTTATTGAGACTTTCCTTAATGTGTCACTCTTTCATTGAAGTATATACAAGCCTCAGTTTTATAAGAAGAGTTATTTGTTATCCTTATCTCTCTCACTGACTCCATAGCCCAATGGTAGCAAGCCTTCATCTTTTCAACCTACAAACACACAAAACCAAGATAGAGTTAGCCATCTATATTATCATTAATCAATATCATTAATCTTTGAGAGAGCCCTCTCAGGTTGAGGAGGCTAAGCCTCAACCAAAAGTTGGTTTGAAACAGTTACATAAGGTCTTACTGATTAGCAGCCATCAGTACATGATTTTATGATAACAGAACTGATGAGTAGGCTAGCGCTGTTCATATGGGGGACACATGGCCACTCCCTGATCGTCCGTTCTTACGCCGAGCAGGGAACTCCAAGCGCAGTTTTCGAAGGCAAATCGAGAGAGGCAAAAGATGAACTGAATAGGCATGGAAACAAATGGCTAAAAGCCATGAATAGAGACAAAATACACAGTCAAGTTGGAGTGAGGTCCGAGAGATGAAAAAAAAGACCAGAATCCCAAGAGGAGGATGGAATACACAGAGAAGAAGGAAGTAAAGTAAGAGAAAAGCGGGATGAGACAGAGGGTCGAGCTGATGCAGCAGCAGTATCGAGCACCATCGAGCTTGAGATATTTGAGCCACCCCATAGAGGGATCTGTCCGGGCTGAGCACCATGTTGGGCTCTTACCACTGTAGACCAGAAGGTCACAGAGCTAGTAGGAAGAAGAAGAGTCTGTGTACTCCAGTGGCTTGGGGAATCCAAGAAACCACCCTGCCAAGAAAACCTGCTTTAGGAGAACTCACATTGAGTCCCTGTATTGTAATTCTCTGCTTAAAGACACAATAAAACAAGGCCACCACTGAAAGCTGGACATAAGACGTAGCCCTGGAGAATAGGGTGAACTCCTTATTAAAATTGCTTTGTCTTTGTGGTTGACTGTTGTATTTTTCTTTTGTCTTTCCATTTAAATGTCTGTGTATTGGCAATCTGATCGATCCGTTGCTTAAATAACATAGAACACACACTAGCACATGAGTCTGTAATACCTTTTGTTTAATAAAACTTCAACTGATGTCACTCATAGGGTGATTATCAGACCATTCTCGCAAAATATTCCCAATTTCTATTTTTAGATTCATTAGGTGTTACCGGGAATAGTGTCCACTCGGATGCTACTATTCCCACTAAGATTGGTGGCTATCTTAGAAACAAACAAGTAAAGTCTAATTTTGCTTTCCTTTATGAAAATAGATAGGAGTGGAACAAAGGAGACTAACCTTAGTCTTGCATTTGATTTCCTCTCCTTCCTGATAGAGCTTTGTCACTTCTACTTTGTCTACCCAGCTTCAAGAGCACCTGTGGAATCACAACAACATACTAATATCGAAGAACAAAGATCTATATTCATAAATAACACAAGACCAGATGTGTGTTAACCATACAAATGCATATATAATGAAATATACAAGAATATGGAGGAAAACTTGAATAGCTTTATTAAGATCAAGAATAGCAAGAGGATTACAACAATATGTTCTGACCCAACATCATCCTCCAGCAAGAAAGCCCTTCTTCACCTCAAGTAAAGCTTAGATCACCCAACACTATGAAGTTACACCAGAAAACCAACAACACTTCTCTACAAGATACAAGATTCCAGCCTATGGATCTCTGTGATGAGGGATCCATATATAGATGATTGTAGGGAGGTGAGTCATCTCTTGGGGTTTTGATTAGTGTCCTCTCTGTGATATTTCTT
>APFE030947675.1:146409-160055 GCA_000404065.3 Pinus taeda | reverse complement strand
GATCTGGATCAAAGAAGATCTACAAGTGGGTATGTGTTTAACCTATTTGGAGGTGCAGTCAGTTGGATGAGTAAGAAACAACCTGTAGTGGGGAGGCATAATACATGGTAGCCACTCATGCAAGCAAGGAAGCAGTTTGTTTGTAGAGATTGTGTTCAAGTATGGGGTTAGTACAGGAAGCTATAAGGATAGACTGTGACAGCCAAAGTGCAATTTTCTTGGCAAAGAACCCTGCATATCATTCAAAGACAAAGCAAATTGATGTTCAATAGCACTTTGTGAGGGATATGATGGAAGACAAAAAGGTGTTGTTGGTAAAGGTGGACACTTTGAAGAATACTGCAGATGCATTGAAAAAATCTATGAGCTCTAAGAAGTTCTCTTGGTGCAGAGAAACAATGGGCATTGCAGGGTTGTATAAATGACTAATCTCTGATGTGGCCCCCTATGGAAAGAAAACAACAAGTGGGAGAATGTTGGGTTGTGTTATATTCTTTCCACGACTAGCCCACGTAGTTAATTGGGGGGTTAGAGGGGGGTCACAGGGGGTTTGAGGGATACCCGTAAGCTCACTCTATGGGGTATGGGGTAGTTCCCTTGAAAATTTTGGTATTGGACCCTATGTTAGGTTGGGCGGACCCACTTATGGTTTTGTGCATTATTTTTACACATGGTTTTGGACGGGATGGTTTTTTGTCCATGGTATTGGATGCGTTGGTTTTCGGTCCATGGTATTGGATGCTTCGACATGTATAAATATGTATTATAACATTGAAAGGAACATAATGAAAAATCAAGCTCGTAGTCCCGATTTTGGGATCCAGGGGAAAATCTCTGTGTATATGTGTTTTATGTGTTATGCTCTCGCATTTTTTATTTTCTATGTTTAAGAATTCGTATGCAGGTAATTTATGTACAAGGTTAAAACCTACATAATCACAATATGTCAATTTCTGGGAGGCATAACTTTTGCATCTGGACTCTAATTAATATATTTCTTAGACCATTAAAAAGGTATCTCTATATCCAATAGTTTTATGTTGATGCAAGAAAGTTTACCCCTAAAAAATGTCATTTAAAGCCCCAAATTAGCCTTTGAAGGTTTTGGACCTCAATTCTCCAAATTGGATCATGTTGCAAAAACTATCCTTGTAAGATGATTCCTTCAATTTTTCTCCTCTTAAAAGCATTGAGATGGATGAAAAATTATATAGTGATCCAATGAAAATCAATTCTACTAAGGTTCATAGACTAATCTCATAGTAATGAATCTCATTAACAAACTTGGATTGGAGGTTCACAATCATCCTAGCCAATATCCATTGGAATGGAAAAAAAGAATGTAGAGATCAAGGTAACAAAATAGCGCAATAGCAAATCTGTTGCAAGAGTTGATTATATTAATGAAGTGGAAGTGGACGTAGTCCCACATGATTTATATGGCATCGTGTATGGGAATCCCTACATATATATGAGGGATGCAATCTTCAGATAGAGATCCATCCAGTACTACCTCATCGAGATTGGGAAATATTTTGTCATCAATGCACACAAAGGTAAGTCCAAGATTTTACGGGTAAGTGCCAAAAAATCCAGGAAGCTTATTAGTTCAGTAAGAAATATATTTTACTTTTCTTAAGAGAAAATCAGTCTGATGATGAGTTAATAAGAGTAAAGGCATTCATAGAGGGGTGTGCTAAATAAGAAAAACATCAAATGTAAGGGTTTCTACTAGCATACAAGGGAATTTTCCAAGATCCTAAAGGGGTACCACTCAAGAGGGAAGTGGAGCATGAAATCCAATTATTGCCAAACCCTCCATTGCCAAATATTGAGCTATACATATTGATTGTTCTAGAAGAAAATGAAGTGAAGAAGTAGTTGGAACAATTTTATGAACCATACATCTTGAAAATGATAAAAAAATTATGAATGCAATTCACTTCGAGGGGAAACCTTTGTTTACAATAAATACCTTGCAAGACAAAATGATATGATCCTAGGACTAAGTCTCCTTTGAGTATAAAGGAGACAAAAGATACAATTATAATGAAAGGGTAAAATGAAAGGTTATGGCCTAGTTAATAATATAATAAATAAAATAATAATGAATGCTTATCACGGCCTTAATAAAAGGGGTCAAGGGCCTTAGCATATCCCCCCCTTTAAAAAATATATTTTATCTCAAAGCTTGTAATTGCGTGTGTTTTTTCACAATTGTTCATTTTCCCATGTAGCTTATTCTAGAGGAATATTCTTCCACTTGTTTAGCTACTCCACAATTGTTATATTCTAGAGATATAAATAATGTTGATCTATAAAATTTTCTAGTTCAAGAATCAACTTCCCTTCTTCATCTAATTTTGGAAGTTCTATTTGCACTAGCATTGTTTGTCTCCAAAACCTTTTTAGGTAATATTCATGAGAAAAGTTACAAGTGCAACAAGAAGGAAAATCTAACCCATATGCCACTTCTCCAATCTTGTGAATAATACTGTAGGTTCCATACAATTTTGGAGCTAATTTATTATTCATATTTTGCTTGACCATAGATTGTTATAACATGGTAGTCTCAAAAATACCCAATCACACTCCTCAAATTGTCTTTCACTTCAATGTTGATTTGCTTGCTTCTTCATCCTCACCATTTGAATTTTTTAGATTGTTTGAAAATGGAGCAGTAAGAATCAAGCCTATTGATGAGGAAGGAACCACCTTTCTTGTTAATGGGCATAGATTAAAACTCTATCCAAACCCCTTTACAAAAGAAGAGTTTGCAGAAAGTCTGTAGAAAAATTCTAAGTAGAAATTCATGGAAAAAGGGGATCACCCTCGTTTATCATCTAATTCCATTTGATATACATACATACATACATACATACATACATACATACATACATACATACATACATATATATATACATATATATAAAGTAAAACTAAATAAGATAAAATAAAATGTATAGTTGTTAAAACCAACATTGTTGGCATAACTATGCAATAAATCATAGTTGAAAACCAAGATTCTTAACAACTTGGATTTCCATTTTTCTCTTTTATAAATATTTTTTTTAGTTCAAGCTAATTAGTTTGAAGAATTTGTTTCTCTTTTAATAAATGTTTACCAACAACATTGACAAGATTTGTTGCAAAATTTTGGAGCAAGTTTTCAAAACTGATAACATTTTGTAGCCAAAAAAAGATTTAGTCGCTGACAAGTTCTAGTGCTAGCAGACAAACCTTTAGTCTAGCAAGCAATCGAAACCCAAAATACAACTTATATGAGGTAACCTGATAGGTAACACATTGCATGTTAGTCAATTTATAAAAGTAAACACTATAGAGTCTGGGATATATGGACTCATTTATCATTTTTCAAATAAAAGCTTGAAAATGCTTACTCTAAATAAGCCTCAAATTCAATTAATGATTGCATAATAAATTAATTCTTCACATTACTCCCTAAATCCTAATGTCCTCATCCCATTTAAATATATAAATTCAAAAAATATTAATCACAATCTAAGAGATTTCATTTAGCAATTATGAGAGATTATATAATAATTATATGAATAGGCAATCCTATTTTCATACATCACTTCCATACAATCCTATCATTGTTTTATAACGTTCAAATCCATAATAACCCACCACCCTTCTTGGTCATTTCACCAATCCATTGGATAATGCCCTATCACCATGCCCAACCTTCCTTGTAACAGTGGTTTGATGGAATTTTATGACGTCTAAGCTTCCAACACTACAATGGTTATTGTAAATCACCATGAGCATGAAGGAGCAAAGTTCTTAGTTGCATACCGTAGAGTCATGATATAGTTTTTTTTTGCTGAAGCAAGTAAGGATCCTTCTATATCAATGAGCCAAAAAATAGTGTACAATGTTAAGAACAGCTTTAGCCTCCAAGGGCTACACCGTACAACTTTATCTCTATAAAATCAAACCTAAGAAAAAATAAACAAGACTCCAGACTAACCCTCGGGAATCCCGCAAACTTTCTCGTGGCCTCCCTCCAGTAAACCCCAAACTAAAGTACCGACCCATCAAAATGATAAGATCGATGGCAGAGGAGGAAGCCTTCTAGCAAAAGATCTTGAAGTTTAACTGCCCTGCCCTCCAGGTTGCTCTGTCCCGGACAACCGTTGATTCGCAACATTTGAATCCAACGACTGAGACAGATATCGCATAGAACAAGAAGGAGGAATGATAATCTGCGATAAAGGGCAGTTTTCAAAAACCTCACCTTTCCACATGTCGCGGGATGTATGCGATCACTGCGAAAACGCCAAAACCAATACCACTCTCAGTTCAGTGCGATCAGCCGAAAACCACCTAGGAGGTAGTTTTGCAAAATGGACCCCGAAAACTAAAACCACCAGCTACCGAATGGTTTGAACCCTCTTGCAAAAACAAAACTTCTTCGCCCAGGTTGGGAAACTGTACGGGTGAGAGTGTTCCGTTGAGCAAAGACAAGTGGGAAATATTTGAGTTCTTCATAACGCTTTCACCTTGAGTCTGGGCTACCCGACAAGGTTCTCTTCTTTTTAGCACAATTTGCCCACAAAGAAGACACATCCAAGTGACAATCAAATCGGGCTAGTCTCTATGGTTTTGAGTCTAAACATATCCTTGTCTTCTTCCGCCTATGCGCCGCATATAGCTCTCAGTCTACTTGGGATTAATTCCTTCCACTTCATCGACACATTATTCTCTGTGCATCTAACTCCCTGGTTGGCCAGAAGGTTCGCCAGCTTATTTTCCTTTCTGCGAACATGGTGGAAACTAATAGTGTGCAAGCCCTGAAGATGGCTTTGAATTCTTTGGAAGACCCGAATAAGATTCCAATGCTTAGATACTTTATCCGGCGCAGTTCCATTATGAATTTTTTGCACTGAGTTGATAATTAACACAGAATCTGCCTCTATCATGACGTTTAAACAGATGTTCTGCTTCAGTGAATCTAGGCATTGTTCCATAGCCATTAGTTCAACCATGTTATTGGTGGTTGTGCCTAGGTGGCAATGGAAAATGAAAACGATACTGCCCTCTGCATTTCTGAGGGCACCTCCATACCCTGCAGTTCCCAGGTTCCCTTTAGAAGCCCCATCAATGTTGTATTTTAAATAGCCCTCCCGAGGAGGATGCCAAAAATCCTTGTCCGTATCTGACGTAATGAGCTTCCTGTTAAGGCCAAGGAGGGTGAGCTCATTCATCCCCAGCTGCCTGAGAATATTTAAATCTGCTTCTGGGGGTGGGGGGGTTTAGGGAAGATGCGAACAGTGGTGCTCACAGTCTCCTTGAGCTATTTCAGGATTATCTCTAGCAGGTGTTGAGGGGGGCTTTTTTCCTCCTTAAAAATCCTTTTGTTCCTCTCTTTCCACACGTTCCATATGATGAAGCTTGGTGTAAGAGCCCACGCCGAGTCAAGAATTTCATTATCCAAAAATTGTTTCCTCCAATTGATGAGGGTGCTAATGATGCTACCTCTGTCTCTATCAGATTGTTGAAAAATAGTAGCAAATAAGTCCCAAAACTAGGATGTGAAAATGCAGTTGTTGAGTAAATGTTCCAGGGTTTCTTCTTGTGCTTCACAGAGCGGGCATCTGGAAGGCCCCTGAACACCTCTCTTCCTACTGTTATCCCAAGTCAGGATTTTTTTGTGATACACAACCCACATGAAGAGTTTGATTTTCATCCACCCTTGATGCCTCCAAAGATTTTGCCAGATTTTGTCCGGAGCCTGGGGATCTAGCTCAAGAAGAATTCTTTTTGCTTCCTTAAGAATAAAGGCACCCTCTTTGTTATTACCCCATCTCGGTTGATCTTGTCCCTCTGCCACTAAGATCTTCCTTTTCTGTACTATTTCCTAAGCTCCTTTGCTTTAGTTTCCAGGAGATTGTTATTTCTGCACTCTATGTTTCTCCAGATTCTCCACTTATCCGTAGGATGAGAATGTATCTAGAAATCCTTAACCTTTATTAAACCTTGGGAATTTGACTCCTGTTTAAGATCGAGAAAGTCTTCTTTTACCAGAATTGATTCTTGCTGCCACTTGTCTTCCCAAAAAAGAGCAAGATTTCCTTCTCTAATTTCCCAGAAGCTATTCTCTTGTACTAGTCTTCTATTTTCCCAGGCTTTGTTCCAAATATAAGAACCCTTTATATTTCCTATCATTCTTATAAGATCATTTTTCTGCCAGGAACTGGCATATTTTTCTTTCCAGATATTTGCCCATTGAGTCTCTGGATGCTGGACCCAACGCCACCAAAGTTTGGCCCTTAAAGCCTTACTGAGAATCTCCTGATCATCCAATCCAAGTCCTCCAAGGTTCTTGGGCTTACAAATTTTATCCCAAGACACCAAGGCCCATTTCCTCTTAGTCTCCTCCTTGCCCCAAAGGAAGTTTCTTTGCATATTTCTAAATTACTGAAGGACCCCTTTTGGAGCTGGGAGGGCTAATAACACGAAAATAGGGATTGCTTGAAGCAATGCTTTTGTAAGAATTAACCTGCCAGGAAGGTTTAAAGATCTGATGGTCCATTTACTGACTTTGTCCTGCAACTTGTTGATCAAAGGTTCCCATATACTTTTGAGCATAGGTTTTGTAGTTAGAGGGATTCCTAAATATTTTGAAGGAAGGAAATCCCTTTGAAAGCCAAGAATTCTGGAGATATTTTTTTGAATAGCAATATTGGTATTGGAGAAGAAGATTTTAGATTTGGAGAGATTAACTTCCATACCTGAAGCCGAGGAAAAAAGATTCAATTTTTTTTTTTTTTGTAGTTTGAAGCTTCTTGGACTATGGGGATTCCCTGTAGCATGGTATCATCTACAAATTGTTGGTGAGTCAGGGCCTACCCATTGTCATTAAGCTGCAGACCTTTGATCTTTCCTGAAGATTTCGCTTGCTTTATAGCTCTCCCCAGTCCTTCCATCATGATGATAAAAAGAAAGGGGGAGAGTGGGTCACCCTGTCTCAAGCCTCTTGAGGGACTAAAAATATATGAGGGAGAGCCATTGACCAATATAGAAAAACTGGAGGAGGTCACTAGTGCCATAACCCATCTGAACCAGGTGTGATAAAATCCAAAAGCAATCAACATTCTCTTAAGGTAGACCCAATTTACCTTGTCATAAGCTTTGGCAATATCTAATTGCATGATCATAACCGCCTGCTTCTTGCTAGTTAAAGAGTGCACCACTTCTTGCGCTTGTATGATGTTATCCAGAATTTGTCTGCCTTCCACATAACCTGATTACTCTCCTGATACTAAGACTGGAAGCAAAGGTTTGAGTTTGTTAGCCACAACCTTTGATATAATCTTATAGATTATGTTACATAGGGCTATGGGTCTGTATTTATCCAGTGTTTGAGCAATTTCCTGTTTGGGGATCAGGGCGATGAAGGAAGTATTGAGGGCTTTCAGAATGGTTTTGTTTGATCTAGAATCCTCCACAACCTTCAAAATGTCCTGCTTAACAATATTGCAGCAAGCTTTGAAAAAGTCCACATTGAAACCATCCGGGCCCGGAGCTTTGCCATTCTGCATGTCTTTGAGGACATCACTTAGCTCCCCTTCCGTTACTGGTCTATTAAGGTTGAAGTTGTCCTCTCTAGATACCAGTCTCAGTACATTAGTAGTTATATCCCTGATGGATTGCTCTCTATCTGAATTGTTCTCCTGCGTTATACCTTGAAAGTGGTGGACTAATATAGCTTCTATAGCTTTATGGGAGATCTGCAGTTCTCCTACTTCATTCTTGATCGAAGAGATGCTATTGTGAGCTCTATTGGCCATGGTGGTTCTATGGAAAAACTTAGCAGCACTTTAGCAAGTGGGTGCTTCAGAATTTGTGTAGGGATAGTTTCAGGATAGTGAGTGACAGAATTTGCCTAGTGTTGCGCTCTCCTTCTTTTAGCCATTGAACTCTAGACTTTTGACTCCAAAATATTTCCTCTTGTTTACATAGATTTTCCCATTCTTGATAATGTTTATCCACTTGCTTGCTGATGTCTTTATCAAAGCCTTCCTTGATTAGAGCTTGGTTGAGAACCAACATTTTGTTTTCCACTACTCTCTTTTCTTCAAAAACATTACCGAAATCCTTCTTGTTCCATTCCTTAAGCCGGAATTTGATGTGCTTTAATCTTTTGTAAAGAAGAAACACACTCGTCCCCTGAATCTGCAAGTCATCTGTCCACCATTTCTCAATGTTTCTTATGAAGTCTGGGTGTGACAGCTAGATACTTTCAAATCTGAAAGGTTTGTTTCTAGGGGTGCCTATACCCTTGATTTCCAATTGAATTGGCCAATGGTCTGAACCTCCAAAGGGAATAAATCGCACCGTTACCTCTTTACCATTCAACATAAGATTCTCAGAGATGAAGAATCTGTCTATCTTTGAGGCAACAAGGGCCTCTCCTCCCCTCCTATTATTCCAAGTAAAGAGGTCAGTATTCCAATTAGTATCAACCATATTTATGTTATCAGAAAAGGTTTGGAAAGCCATGGAGCCTTTGCTTAGAGATCTTGTTCCTCCTTTTTTCTCTGAAAGGGATTTAATCATGTTGAAATCCCCTCCCATGATCTAGGGTATATCTGCATGTATGTTCCTGAGATCCACTAGGGTATCCAGAAACTTGAGTTTGTCATCTATTATTTGAGGACCATAAACATTTGTGACCACAAAGGTGTCCCTTTCTCCTACCGGTTGAATAACAACCGATAAGTAATTTTTGGAAGCCTCAGCTTCCAGAATGGCAATTTTGTGGGGATTCCATAGAGTGAGTATGCCCCCTACTATATTTTCTGCTTTTACTTCTAGGAACTCATAGTTGTTGAGCCATTTATTGTGGATTTGTCTTACCTTTTGAATGGAACATTTTGTTTCTTGGATGAACATTATATCCGGCGTTTCTTGTTTCATTTTATTACTAAGCATTCTCTGCTTTCTCTTACTCCCTAAACCTCTAATATTCCAAGATGTCAACTTCATTATAAAAGATTTGTAAAGGAGTAGCTGGCTAGTTCTTTCATCTTACCTGAATCAATCATCAGCTTTCCACACTCCATCAAGAGTTCATTCTGCCTTTTCCTCCCTCTTTTCTTTCCTGGGTTTTGAGTAGCTAGTCCCGGCGTAGCTTTCATCGTTTTCACCCCTCGGTTGTCTTGCTTATCTATGTTGTTCCCTCTCTCTAACTTCCTAGCTTATGTTTTCCATAGAAACAACTGTTGTATTCTACTGAGTTCTTCTTGAGATAGCTAATCCACTCCCCCTGTAGTACATTGCCTCAAGAATCCTTCTAGGTCTAGGTTTTCCTTATCAAGGATTTCTAGTAGTTCATGGTCCTCTAGGTCCGTATCATTCTGGGTCATTTCCTGATCCATTTCTTGTTCAGCATCGCTCATAGTGGCTTCTTTTTGGTACTCATTATTTTGTGTTTGTTCCAGGTTTCTTTCCTTCTCCTTTTCTACAGAACTCCCTTCCATTGTTTGATCTTCTATAGTTATCTTTTCCTCTTCCTGAAGAACCTGAAAATTGTTCTGCCTAAGCTATTGACCTTCGCTTTGCTGATTTTTCGGTCCTCTTTTACTTCCTTTGCCTCGATTAACCACTTTCTAGGATCTATATGATTCTTTCATTGTGTTGATTCCTCTTTTGTTTATTTCTTTGTTGAGCGGACAATCTCTGAAAAGATGTACATGTTCATGGCATTTGCAACATCTGAATGGAATGTGCTCATAATCTACTGTTTGCACCCATTCTTCATCAAAAACTTCCAAGATTATCTCCTCCGGTAGAGCTCCTGATAGATCCATGTCTACACATATTCTAGCAAAGGAAGTATATTTTCCCCTTCTAGTGGCTTCAAAGGCTTTAACATATTGACCTAATTTATTGCCTATGGCTGCTAATGATTCATTTTGCCAATAATCCAGAGGTAGAGAGTAGAGCCTTACCCAGACCGGCATTGAAGTAAAATTTTCCTTCTTTGGAACAAAGTTCATCATCCAAGGTCTCATGTAGAGTCCCACAACGACATAGAAGTAAGGCCCCCCTTCAAATATTTTGTCCTTGTCTTAAATATTAGTGAACACCACCATAAAGAAACCCTTCGACCCAAGATGAAGATCTATGCTTCCTTTAGGTTTCCAGTGGTATGTATTCCACAACTGTAAAGCTTTTTCAGTGGGCCATAGTCCCATGAACTTACAAATGTTGGCATATGTCCCCATGTGCTCCCTGTGCGCCTGCAGCTTTGGATTATTTAAAATAACCTTGGGAGTTGTGTATGTTTTGGGTTTGCAGGGTCCCTTGCTTTTCTTGTCTTTAGTTTCCTGTTTTTTGTCTTCTACCTCTATGTCGTTTGTGCTATATTGACCCTTTTTTGTGGGTTCTTCTGTTCCCTCTTCCGTGATTTTTTTTCCTGCCACCACTGTTTCCCTAACATTTTCTAGAGGCTTCTTGACTTTACTAGCCACGACCTCCTTGTAGGAGGGAGTGGAGCTCCCTCCTCTACCGCCCTTCATAGAGCCCTATGACTGCCCCTATTTGCTCTGGATGCTGATCGCTATTCACAGTTCTGCTCAGATCTCGAATTGAAATTATGATAGATCTCCCCTACATGTACATTCTTAACTATAGCTACCATTCATTATTGGTTAGCTCATAAATAACTTCGTAGATCTAGAGTCATGATATAGTTAAAGAAGGTGGGTTGGTTGAATTTCTTTGAGAAATTTGAAGGAAATTATGTTGAATTTACTAGGGAAATTGTGAGGGAATTCGATGGAGTATAAACCAACATAGGGGACATCAAATTGAAGATAGCGAATTCATTATTGGTTGAAGACACATGATTCCAAGAATTGGCGAAAGTCCGTCAAGTGCTAGACGCTTAGAGATGAATCATGTAGATGTTTACTAAAGAACCCCAACCTCAACATTGTGACATGGAGAAAATGTATTCATGTATAGTATTTGGAAAGAAATGGAGAAAGTTGTTTATTTTGAAAAAGATTATCACCTACAAAGGTAGGTATGGTATCATCATATTCCATCATGTTTGACTTTTAATGCATTTTTTGAAGGAGAAGGAGATAAATTTTACTTACTAGCTTCTTAATATTCTTGGAAAAACGGCCTTCAACATTTAGAGGAACTCCAAATATATTGATAGGTCCCTCTATCATTTTAGGCTATTTAAAATGTTTGTCAAAGAAGAGTTGAAATCCAAGAATAATAATTTGAAGAATTTCTTACTCATAAATAATTTTATTGAAATTTAAGAGGAATAAACAATTCCAAAAAGAAAAGGGAGAAGAAGTACAATTTCATCAAACCCTAACCCTAAAAAAGAGAACACAAAAAAGAAGAACAACCAATTCAATAGGTAGAGGATATTGGAATTGCTGAAAGAGAGGAAATTTATTGCCAAAGGATCCACTAAATGAAAATCAAGACATACCTAAAGCAAAAGAAATTCCAAGTTCACCAATTACCCTAGGAGAATCATCAAAATGGAGACACAAGAGAAAGATAAATAAGGAAGCACAAAAGAAAAATGTACCAAAGGACAAAAGCAATAAAGAAAATTCAAAAAGGGAAAAAGTTGAATATCATTGTTTTCCCTGAGCTTGAAAAGCAAGGTGTTAAAAGGAAAAGTTCACATAAGAAAAAATAACCAAAAGAAAAAATAAATGCAAGAGAATCACCATAAGCATGATGAAAAGGAAAAATTATGTTTCATCTAAAACATTGAAGGTTGTAAAGGTTCAAGATCCAGAGTCACCATTAGTACCTGAAGTGAAAAGTCCAGAGATTGATGAAATTCAACATAAAGCATGTTACTATTTTGACACCTTAGAGAAGGAGGCACATAAAGAAAAGATAAAATAACCTTATCCTCTCTTTGAGCATACCTTCAATGATGACATTCCAGTACCTAATAGTCTGTACATAATTGCAATGATCCATTCTCTAAGGAACAAGACATTATCAAGGCATGCAAATAAGAAATAGTTGGACTAAAAGTAATGGAAAGGAATGTGTAAGGAGAAAATGAGATGCTTAAAGATAAAAATCATTAAATTATTAAGCACGTGTACTAATAGGATAAAAAAAATTCAAGGTTTAAAAATATTAATAGAGCACTTCAGTGAAAAATCAAAGGATTAAAAACAAGGATATTAATGAAGAAACCGAGGTGGTATATTTCCATGAAGAAGAAAGGTGTTAAGTGTAACTTGGATATTTTGATCCAAGTCTTTGAGATTGTTCTTTAAAACTCATTATCACAATTTTGAAATTCTGCTACCAACATGCATGTGGACCTGCAACACCCTAAGTATGGGGGAATGTTGGGCTAAAGAAATAACATCCTTTTGACAACTTGTTACCTAGATTTTCACTCATTTGCCATTAAAACCTTTATAACTAACTCATATTTTCATTATCCTACTATTGTTTCATAAATACTCAACAATGAGAGCTACAAAACATGCAATAAGATAAAAGTCCAATATTTTCCTAGTTCTATGTGTTTTACTTTATAATTTGGGTAAATGTGCAAAGTTGATGGAAATTAAGATATTTTATAGCCTTGACAACATTTTGTAGTTGAATCCAAGGTTCAGGTAAAATATGTGGAGGACACGTTAGCTCGAGGATACGGAAATATGCCAAATCACCCCTACATGGTATTCCACTTGTTGGGCACAAGAAAAAGTTCACTGGTTGATCACAATAGCATAGTCAAACATTCATTCAATTGTTAGATGACACATGAACCAGACATCCAAACTACATGGCAGCGGATCAAATCTTAGTTGAGCACAATAAAACTTCAAGAAATGGGAAATCAACAATCGAATAATGATGTGTCTAGTTCTATAATTTGATTCCTTGATAAAAAATCATATAAATTAGAATTTCAATAGAAATAGAAGAATTAGTTGTCCTTTGCATGTAAGTTTCTAGAAATTAGTTTCTCAAGTTGTTATTGTAAAAGAACTATATATACAATTCTCTAAGGAGCGAAGGGGCATCTTAACATCATCTTTTCTTCGGTTAATGCTAGATTTTTTTTATCATGTATGCAATGTTATAATTTAATAAATTTTTTCCTATTGTTGCTATCGCATCTCGATGAGAAGATTACACATCTGATAATCAAGTTTTCTGAGTAGTTTTAGATCTTGTGCTCCAGTTAGAGGGCCCTTGTTGCGTACGAGAAGTGTAATTTTTTTTTTTAATACCATTTTTTTCATCGTTTTATTTTGTAGATTTTCGCTCATTTGATTTAGTTGTTTTTGCAGATCTCAAGGGATTGAATAAAATTAAAAAACCACCAAAACATTTACGAGTCATATTTACAATTAGTTCTTTACTTCTGCATTCATTTTTAGTCTCATATTCATAAATATGTTAGGATTCTTTCACAACATCGTAGGCATATTATGGTTCCAAAAATTGTTGAATTCTTTCTTATTTTTAGATCATGGCAATTATTTCCTTTTAATCAATAATTGCATACTTGAAAAATTCTCAACCTTAATTTCGTTTTTATGGTTGAATAAACATTAATAGATTGATATAAGATATATGAGATTATTGATGTTTAATTA
>APFE030947675.1:122790-139436 GCA_000404065.3 Pinus taeda | reverse complement strand
ACAATAGTGGGTTTCTATGGGGCACAATAGTAACAATATGGGCACTACATGGGTACATCAATATAATAAGTGGGTTGTACTAATAACAATAAGGGGTTACACTAGTAGTATAGGGGCCTAACATGCCCTTTTCCTTCAAAAAGCGTTGTCCTCAACACTTGAGTATTTCTTGATGCTTCTGTATAAATTCTTGTCCTCCCATGTGGAATCTTTAGCAGGTAAATTCTTCCACTTGATGAGATACTCTGAAATTGATCGATTTCGTAGCTGTCGAGTTCTTGTTTCTGTGATTGCTCCAGGTTCCAATATGATTTTTCTTCCTCTTCAATTTTGGCAATATTGTTTGAATTGGGATCTTTTGCAACTTTTGAATAAGTGGCCATACTTCTTCGTCCTTCTTCCATTCATCCGTTGCTTTGTTTATCCAATCCAGTTGGATAATAGAAATAGAACAAAACAATCCTTCCACATCCTCATCATTGAAGAGTCTTCCCATTCGGTAAGGTCACCATTTTTTAAGTGCATGTAGTATTGCCAACATTTCCTTCTCATAAATAGCTTGCTTGAGATGTAGTAGTAAAATTACCCAATCACCTACATCAAAACATTTTTCACTACAATGTTGATCTACCTGTTGTTTCGTTTGATTTGCACTGAAGTGGTGTTATCCTTTAAAAGTTGGAGAACTTGTTGTTGATGCTCGATGTGATCTTTCACTGCTTGAACCTTTTTCTTCTTGATATGTCCTTCTATCTTTAGAGTTTGAGGAGTGGTAATTTCTTCCAATCCTTTACAAGATATGGTCGGATTCATTTCTTGATGCTCGATGTGATATTTCACTTCTTGATCATTTTTCTTCTTAATATGTCCTTCTATCTTGATAGTTTGAGGATTGGTAATTTTGACCAATGAATTACAAGATATGGTTGGATCCATTTCTTATTTATCAATGTGATCTTTCACTTCTTGCACCTTTTTCTTCTTGATATGTCCTTCTATCTTGAGAGTTTGAGGAGTGGTAATTCTTGCCAATGCTTTACAAGATATGGTCTGATTCATTTCTTCTTTCTCTGGGGTTGGGTCCTGGCGTATATCCTCTTCTTTTGATGTTTCTTGATCCTTTTTCTTCCTCCTCTTCATACTCTATGTAAAATATTCTTTTCAACACACTTATGACCTTTAGTGCATTTGCTATCACAATTGTAACAAAGCCCTTTTTCTCTTTTTTTCTCCAATTGTTGTGGTGTAACCCTTGTAGGTTGTGGAAGGCTAGGAGAAACAACACTTCCATATTTATAGTTATGAGGTGTAGACTTCCTTGTTGCAATAATTTTACTTTCCACTATGTCAAAAGCCCTTTTATTCTTTCCAATTGTTGAGGTGTTTCTCTAAAGAATGTGTTGTTCTTTGTATCCTCATAATGTGCTATCATTTCCTCCGTGAGAATTGACCACGTAACAAGTTGTTTACGAGAACAAAGCCCTTTATACCATAAAAATTGATCTGGTTCTAAATATGAAGATGCAATACATACCTTTTGTAAAATTGGTACCATGTAGATCAAAATATTACTCCATTTGAAGTACCCAATTTACCGGATCCTTGCCATCAAACTTCCTCATATCGTCTTTTATTGAATTTAGGAGCTTGATATTGAAATGACTATAAATCTGAACTTTTAGATCTTTAAGTTCTGAAATTGCGACCTAAAGTAGCCCTCTGTGTCCTCTTTCCAATGCCACAATTCTGATCCAAATTGGATTCTCCAAGAGAGAGTTATGCAAAATCTCCCACAATGACCTGATTATAGACTGGTTCAGTAGAGCTAACTTGTACGACGTGCCACGTGTCCCTGTTTTGACCTTTGGTTCTAAAAAATATATACATGAAACTACAGTCCGTCCTCTTTCTGTACCTTCTGACGAAATTTCAATCTGATGCTCAGAGAGAAAGTTATGACGATTTTCCTCAGGTCACCTGTTTTGAATGTAATTCGGGATTCTGCAAAAGGACCGACTTCCTCAAATCATATCTCCCAAAAGATAGCGCAAAAAGCTTTGACATTTGACTCTGAAATTCAGCGCGATGTCTTCTCAAATGGGTTTTTGTTTTAGCTTCTGAAATGTCGCAGAAAAAACTTTATAGCGAAATGGCCACGATGACCTGTTTGGAGCAGTGAAAACCTAGAATTCAAAGCTCTGATACCAAATGTTATGAAACCAGCTTCAAGAAAGATAGAAAAGATAGATCAACGCCTTAGAATTCAGCCTCTTCGAGGGGGAAACCTCCTTTACATTACATAAATGAACAATTCTTGATGATACAAATGAAAAGACCTCATTTCTATATATAGGAGTCTAAGGGGTCATAATATATCAGAGCCGACATAACAATAATAATGTAAGGGCACAATAATAACAACAGTGGGCTTCTATGGGGTACAATAGTAACAATATGGGCACTACATGGGTACATCAATATAATAAGTGGGTTGTACTAATAACAATAAGGGGTTACACTAGTAGTATAGGGGCCTAACATTCCATGATCTGAAATTGTTTGGTCCATCTAGCCTACTTTTACTCTGAGATTGGACACTATCTTGTAAATGGATAATTAAATTAACTTATTTCCAACTATGGAGTAGTGTTTATCTTAACATGCACTTCACTTCATGAAGGTCTTTTGTTTTGTTTTATATGGTAGGAAATACCATGGGCCAATGCTTTACCAAAACCATGGGCCTATAAACCACCAACTATATATGTGATACACAAATTCTTTTGATCCAATAAAATAAATTTTACGGATTGATAACAAATTCTTTTATGAAGTTGTTTTGGAAAATACCGCGGGATTTTAACCAACATTCTAATACCATGGGCTCTGATACCATGTTAAATTCTTTCTTATTTTCACATCTTTGTAATTATTGCCTTATGATCAATAATTACACACTTGAAAAATTCTCAACCTTAATTTCATTTTTACCATTGAGTAACCATTATTATATTGATATGAGGTATATGAGATATTTATTGATGTATGATTATCTTTTCATTAATAGACATTTGAAAAGACATGTCTTTTCTTTTCCTTCCTTTTTTCCATTATTAACTAATTATTGATTATTTATATATATAATAGATAAATATATATTGTTCTACATAATATAATATATATTTGAAGGGAATACCTTTTGTTGCTATATAAAACATCAACAAAAATGAATGAATTTTGAGTTTAGCATACACACACCTAATCGATTCCATTTTCTTTTATAGGTCACTGCTTTGGTACTCTATCGATATCGATTTCTTGCAGATAATTACATTTTATCTTTGTATCTCATAGATTTGAAAATGAAATTCCCTTCATAACATAAATTTCCTTTTACTTTTCATATATTAGAATTCATAGAGTAATAAGCCTTTATCTTATAGATTAAAAAATGAAATGTCTTTCATAACATAAATTTCCTTTTACTTTTCATAGATTAGAGTTCATAGAGTAATAAGCCTTTATCTTATAGATTTGAAAATGAAATGTCTTTCATAACATAAATTTCCTTTTACTTTTCATAGATTAGAGTTCATAGAGTAAACTGCCTTTTATCTTTCGTAGAATAGAATTTGATTGCTTTCATAGGATAAAATTGCCTTTACTTTCTTTAAATTAGAATTTAAAAGCTTTCATAGAATACACTGTCTTTATTTTGCATAGATTAGAGTTTGCAAGTTTTCATAGTATAAATTGTTTGATCACTTTCGTAATGTTAGTTTATTGCTTATTAGATTCATTGTTTTTCTAGATTAGAAATTTATTGCTCTCTTAGAAGAGTCTATTCTTGCTTTCATAAAGTTGAAGTATTCAATCTTTACTTTCACTAAACTTGTGTGCTCTATTTAGACTTCATCTCATAAGTATAATTTCATTTCACTTGTTAGAATAAGTTTTGCATCCTTTGATCATTTATCATTTTCAATAGAATAAAATTTGTCTTTAGCATGTTTAGTGTAGTGTACTTCATAAGTGTATGAACCTGGATTAACATTTTAATGTAATTAATTTAAAGCATTACTAAATTACCCAACAATGGGATCCAATTGGTGATGGTATGTGCAATGTTATAGCTGTCTCCATATGAATGTTCAAAGAGAATTGTCAATTGATCCTAAAGCTCTCTTGAATAGTTGCAAGTGTTGAACTAGTGGTTGGAATCTTCAGAGATGTTGTGACATAGATGGTATAAGGAAGGTCCTTCAGAGCCACATTTAATCAGTTGATCCCAAGTGAGAATTTTCTTCCTAATGAGGAGGAAAATGAAGTGAGCTACTTTTGTGGTATAGCACGAAAAAAGACTACTCCATACACACCTAAGAAAAATGGAGTTGCAGAAAGAATGGACAAGACGTTGGTGGAAAGGGCAAGAAGCATGCTCAGTGGTGTCGGGTTAGGACAAGAATTTTTGGCAGAGGCGGTGGAGACAAAATGTTACCTAATCAACAGATCACCTTCATCAGCGTTGGAGGATAAGACTCCAAAAGAGGTATGGACTAGTAAGAAACCCTTTCTTTCGCATATGAGGGTATTTGGATGTGATGCATAAGTACATGTTCCAAAGGAGAAAAGAACCAAGTTGGATAGTAAATATGAAAAGTGCATCTTTATTGGGTATAAGGATGGTTTAAAGGGTTATAAGATTTGGAACCTAGTAACAATGAAGGTTCTGTACAACTAAGATGTGGTGTTCAGAGAGGTTAAAGATTTTATTAAACATGAATTCGAACCAAAGGAACCTGAGAAGATAGAATTTGAGCTTAACGAGGAAGAATCAGACTCTATCTTCTGTGGCTCGGAAGATGAAGAGCCACAAACTCTGGGTGTGAGAAGATCAGTTCGAGAAAGAAGGCAGCCAAAAAGGTATAGTCCATCTGCTTTTTGTTCAAATTTTGTGTTATCTATTATGATGATGTTCCCAGAACTATGAAGGAAGCAATAGATTCATAGGATGGAAAACTCTGGAAAGAGGCCATCGTTGATGAAATGGCATCTTTGCACAAAAATGAGGCTTGGGATCTAGTGGATTTGCCAACTGGAAGGAAACCCATTTTTAGCAAATGGGTGTTCAAGAAGAAGACAAATGCAAAAGGAAAGGTGGAGAAATACAAAGCTTGTTTGGTAGCAAAAGTTTATTCCCAAGTGCCGGGAATTGATTTTGGTGATATTTTTTCTCCTGCTGCCAAGGTAGCTTCTATTAGATTACTTTTATCTGTTGCTGTTTCTTTTGATTTTGAGGTAGAACAGATGGATGTGAAGACAACATTTCTTCACGAGGATCTGAAAGAGGATATCTACATGAAGCAACCTGAAGGCTTTGCGGTTAAGGGTAAGAAAGAACTGGTATGCAAGTTAAAGAAGTCTCTGTATGGGTTAAAACAGTCACCAAGGATGTGGTATCAGAAATTTGATACATTTATACGGGACTTGGCTTCACCAGAAGCAAATCAAATCACTATGTGTATTTTAAATTAATTGGTGACCATGTTATTTATCTCGTCTTGTATGTGGATGATATGTTACTAGTTGGAAATGACAAAGAAATTATCCAGGATTTGAAGACTCAATTGTCCTCCAAATTCGACATGAAAGATCTTGGTGCTGCAAACTATATTTTGGGCATGGAAATTAAAAGAGATCAGGCAAAGAGGAAGCTCTGGTTAAACCAGAGGAAGTATGTCGAGACAATACTGCAGAGGTTTAATATGCAGGATACTAAACCGGTGAAGGTTCCTATTCCTATAGGTGTGAAGTTATCTGCTGAACAATGTCCCAAAACACAAGAAGAGGAAGAGGACATGTCTCGTGTTCCATATGCAAGTGCAGTCAGCAGCCTGATGTATGCAATGGTCTGTACTAGACTAGACATTGCACATGCAATTGGAGTATCGAGCAGGTTTATGTAAAAACTAGGGAAGGAGCATTGGACAGCAGTGAAGCGGGTTTTCAGGTATTTGCATGGCACTAGTGATTATGGTTTGTGTTACCAAGGAAGACCAGGATTGGACAAAGTGTTGGATATCCATGGATTTGTTGATGCAAACTGGGTTGGAGATCTAGATCAGAGAAGATATGCAAGTGGGCATGTGTTTAATTTATTTGGAGGTGTAGTGAGTTGGATGAGTAAGAAAAAATTTGTAATGGCAATATCAACTACAGAGGCAGAATAAATGGCAGCCAATCATGCAAGAAAGGAAACAGTTTGGTTGCAGAGATTGTGTTCAAGTATAGGGTTAGTACAGGGAGCTATAAGGATAGACTGTGACAGCCAAAGTGCAATTTTCTTGACAAATAACCTTGCTTATCATTAAAATACAAAGCACATTGTTGTTCAATATCACTTTGTGAGGGATATGATAGAAGACAAAAAGGTGTTGCTCGTAAAGGTGGACACTTTGAAGAATACTGCAAATGCATTGACAAATCTGTAAGCTCTGAGAAGTTCTCTTGGTGTAGAGAAACAATGGGCATTTTTGGATAAATGACTAAGCTCTCATGTGGCCCCCTACGGAAAGAAAAAAACAAGTGGGAGAATGTTGGGGTTGTGTTATATTCTTTCCATGAGTAGCTCCCCTAGTTAACCAGGGGGTTAGGCCCCCCCTTTGTTGCAATGACTGCGCTGCGGGGTGGTCACATGGGGTTTGAGGGGGGCAATTAGCCCCCCTCTACAGGGTCCGGGGCAGCACCCCGGGGAAATTTTTTTTGGACCCTATATTAGGTTGGGCATATATACATATGGTTTTGTGCATGGTTTTCACACATGGTTTTGGACCGATGGTTTTCGGTCCATGGTATTGGATGCTTCGGCATGTATAAATATGTATTGTAACATTGAAAGGAGCATAATGAAAAATCAAGATGGTAGTCCCGATTTTGGGATCCAGGGGAAAATCTATGTGTATATGTGTTTTATGTGTTATGCTCTTGCATTGTTTATTTTCTATGTTTTAGAATTCATATGTAGGTAATTTCTGTACGGGGTTAAAACCTACAAAATTGAAAAAAGAAATAGGTGGAACCCAAATGGCTCGTTGATTTTTTGGACTTCGATATTAGAGTGAGGAAGGTGGAATTAACATAAAAAAGTATTGAAATTCTCACTTTTGATTCCTCCCCCAGGATATGGATTTCATGCTTATGGAAGGGACAACATGCTTGGTAGAAATTGATGGTGAAGCCATCAGGGATTGGAGCTTTATTTTTTGGCATGCTTATGGCTGCTTCCTCCACTTTCTATAAAGAGATCTCATCAGCTAGGGATTCATCATGCTCCTTAACAAACTCACATACAAATAGATAGGCCAATTAAGATAACTCATGTGATTAATTGATTCAAAATAATATACATTTATACCATATATTATGACATGTGGTTTTCATATACCAAAATGTTTCTTGGACTCCAGTAACTCTTCATATTCCACACAAAAACCCTTGGCAGATTAGGTGTCCAACATTGCCCCCCATAATCTTCAGGGGTATCTACGAGTCCAAGAAGAGAGATATAATACAAAAATACAAAAATGCATGACAAAAATAGGTTGAATGTGCTCTCTGAGATGATGGTATAAGGTGGGAGAACCCGAGGTCTCAATCGATGGTGGTTTAAGGATGACCACCAACACCATAACGCTTATTGGAGTTCCTGGAACTCTTCCAAATATGGTTAGAAGTTGAACTCTTCTACTAGATTAAGTGCTCCCTAGAGCTTTGAAAAGGGATACCATAAAGGTCTCAACCTACAGTGGTTTAAGGAAACCCACCAACCAAAGGCATGCTCATGGTATTCTTTGTCTTTGGCTAAAACTCTGAATCTCTGTATGGTTGACTCTAGCTCTAGGCTCAAGCAACAAGTTTAGGTTGTGTCTAAAGCTTGCTTGATTTAACTTTGAAGCTTTTAGATGACCATAAATTACTCTCTATTAGATACAAGGTGAGAAGATGAAGAAATCACAATTGCAATACTTTTCAATACTCAAGAGCAAATTTGTGGTATGACCGAAATATCTTCTTGGTTGTTGAAGCCCATTTCTTAGAAGCAATCCATCCAAGGTGAATACTCGTTCTTGTAGGAGGCTTGTTTTTGAAGCATATTTTTGAATAATGAATGTGATGACCATAATGCTTACATGGGTGAAGCTCAAAATAGTGATATTTCACATGGCCAACTTTGTCACAATGTTGGAATTTAACAATTTGTTGTTGTGGAAGAGGAGAAGGATTTGGAACAGGTGAAAATGAACCATCTTGAAGAAATAAAACATTTTGACACTGAATGGGCTTAGTGGAGTCAAGAATATGAAAGGACACCACCTTTTCATATCCAAGACTTATTTCATGCTTTTTGTTGACAAGCTCTTCCCAAGGTCTAATGATGGACTTGGGAAGCACAGGTTGGATTTCTACTTCTGCAAGCAATATTCTCTTGAACCAGGCACTGAATCAACCTCAACTTCACTAACTTGATCACTTTATCGTTATTTATGGTAGTCTATCTCAAACTCAATGAAAGGATTGTTTTGAACAAAAAAAAGTTTAGAATGATGTATATTCTAGTGTACCTCATCTTGTTGTAGTTGTGACTCGAGCTGTAAAAAATATTTTTTTCTGAGTGCATCTTGCAAACATATTTGAATATCAAAAAGAGTTTCCTTTCTAATTTTAAATATGCTTTCAGTAGTAGACATGATTAAAGTTCTTAATAACTCTAATAAATTATCAATTTTAGCCATTTTTTCAAACAACTTAAGAAGAAAAGGGTAACGAAGCAACTTTTATTTTCATAAGCAGGAGAGAAAAGGAAATTAATAAGATTGGATTGGATAAAATCCTATACACCATCAAATATGTAGTGACGATATGATGTCTTTGGCCCTGTCTTAGCAGGTTCAATTCTCCACACTAACAATGCTACCCTGACACTTAATCGCAACAACCTATTTTTCAAAGTTTGATGGAGATTACTTGCTACAACTTTATGTCCTTACTTTTGAATATAATGATTGGAAACCTTCTTACGATACTTTAGCTCCAACACACATTAATAAAAAAACTTTTCAAAATTCAGAGAAGAGGTCTAAAACTCTACCATTACCGAATTCGAAACAAACAAAATTACGACCATGAAATTAGGTTGAAACTTCTCTGCTGAGAAGTGAATGTGCTACGCTGGATCCATGCATCACTATTTAAATCAAATGTGGTAACCTTGTACGGAAAGAAAGTAGCTCAGAGTTGGTGACTTGAAGGCAATTGGATAATTTGTAAGTGATTGTGACTTCCATTAACTGATCACAAGCATATCTTAAAGTCGCTAACAGATCAAAGGAGAATAATTGTGGGTATTTAAATTTGTAGCTTCCAAACGAATCAATTAACAATGAAATCGAGCTATGAGGGTAGTCAACATTAAAACAAGAGAAAAATCAAGCTATGAGTGTAGGTACCATGAGCATTGTGGCTACCAAAATTTATATAAATAATCAATTAAAAAATCGACGTAAATCACATGATAATACATTTGTCAAATTGTTTCGAATCAACGAGTGGGGTTCATCGTTAGGACAAGTTGAAGAATCAGAATATGGTTGCATATTAAATAGGGAGAGCAGATCATCCAACGGCTAGGTTTGACTGAAAAACGGCTATACTGAAAAATGACTATAAATAGATCAGACTAGATAAACGGCTAGGATTGACCAAGAATGGCTATATTTGACTATTCAAGATGTTTAATTATATATTATTATTATGCTCAAACAAATATTATTCTAATACCTATCATATGCTATTTAAGTGAAAAGATAATCAAATTTGAATTACTACTAGGGAATATTTAGAATAAAATTGTTGATATATAATATTATATCTAGGGAAATAATTGTTGTAATAGAAAGGATTTATTAAAATTAATAATAATTAATATTATAGTATTATTATAATAATGTTATAGTATTAATCTTATTATTAATGTAACTAATTAATATAAATTTTATAGTAAGGCTATTTAATTGGAATAAGAATTAATAGATCAAGGGATATTAGAATTAGTAAATGTAAGGATTACTAAAATAATGTTAATTAATGTTAAATTATATATACTAAATCATTTTGATTAGTCATGAAAAGGGGAATATCCCTATTAATATTTAATATATATTAAAAGTAATTATAGTGATAGTATTATTTTTATTATTAATGGTTAGGGTATCAATTTATTAGTAATCTAATAGGAACCTATATTAATAGTTCTAGGGAAATTAGTAACTATAAGGATTTATTGTGTTATTATTATTAATATAATAGTGTTATAATAATAGTATTTAATCAAAGGATGGGTGACTAATTAATATAAATCTATTAGTAAAGTCTTATACTAATAAATTAGTATAATATCTTATACTATATAATCTAACCCACTAAAAAAGGTAGGAAGAGGATTGTAACTTGAAAATAAGAATCCAAGGAAGATTTCCAAAGAGGATACAAAGAACTATGTCTAACAAAAGCAGGTTAAAGGATAACAAGGGGAAATTTTTTTAAAAATCTAGAACAAGTTAATAAAAGAGGGATGGGAGGAAACGACTAGGAAGTGAGGGTCAGGATCCGGCAACTACTGATCTTCTAACCATCATCTCTATTCAGATTGCTTGGCCTTCCTTTAATCTCAAGGGCTTCCCTAAGTTTTTGGTTATGGAACTGCGAAACTCTAGCAATAACATTGGCCTCCTCAATACAAACATGATGTTTGGTCTTTTCCACATGCTTTGCAAGTGCGGAAGACTTGGTTATCCTATGTTTAAGGTCAGCTGCGTGCTCACTAATTCTTTGATTAATGGAGCGTCCAGTCTCACCAATATAGGGGGTCCCTCAGGAACAGGGAATTAAATAGACACCCTTCATGTCCTTAGGGTCGATAGGATCCTTCATTGATCGGAGGGACTTACTAATGGTGATAGGGGGTCTAAAGGTTAAGGAAACATTATGCTTCTTAAGAATCCTCGCAATCTTATTAGTGGTCCCTTGAACAAAAGGTAGATGGACCCCTGGGACCCATTCTTTAGGTTCTTTTTTAACTACCAAACTTTTGGAAGCTTTGAGGAAAGCCTTTTGAACCAGGTATCTACTATAACCATTCTCAACAAAGACATTAAGGAGATGGGATTTCTCTTTCTCTAATCTCTTTTCATTAGAGATCCTTAGGGCACGAGTAGCGAGGGTGTTGAGAACTCCCAACTATTGCTCCGTATGCGTTTTATTCCAAAACACTTGGTGGGAGAGGGAACCGTCAATATTCTTTGAAATAAGGATATCAAGGAAAGGGAGGCAACCATTGACTTCCTATTCCATGGTGAACTTAATGGCGGAGGATTGACAATTGAGATGATTGAAGAAGAGATCTAACTCCTCTTAGCCATGAGACCAGATAACATTAGCGTCATCTACAAATATTTTCCAAAGCTTAGGTAGGAGGCAGGCCGAGGCTAAAGCCTTGTATTCAAAATCTTCCATAAAAAGATTAGCAACGATAAGGGATAGGGGTAAGCCCATGGAAACACCACAGGTCTGCTCAAAGAACTCACCCTTAAAACTAAAGAAGGTGGAAGTGAGATAGATTTCAACTAAATAAATGGTATCAGGATCCATTAGGCAGTTGATCACCTCCATGGCCTCCTTTATAGGGATGCAAGTGTAAAGGGAGACTACATCAAAACTAACAAGAATGTCCCCAGGTTCAAGTTTTATGTCCTTGAGCTCTTCAACAAAGGAAGTCGAGTCTTTGACGAAGGACTCTATACTGCCAACTAAGGGTTTGAGCTTTAAGGCAAGGAATTTAGCTAGAAGGCAGGTAGGACCACCAATGGTGTTGACAATGGGTCTTAGGGGAGCCCCCTCCTTGTGAATATTAGGGAGCCCATAGATTCTTGGAGTCATGGGACTGCTCTCAATGAATTTATGGCAAAGGTAACTCACACAGCTATTGGACTTGATGGCAAGAGCCACAGCCCTAGAAATCTTCTAGCGGGTTTTTGGGAAGCTCTTTATAGCTTCCACTATTATAAAGATGATCTAACATCTTCTTGCGGTAATCCTCTTTATCAAGAATGACAGCAGCCCCTCCTTTGTCGACTTTCAGAACAATGATATCTTTGTTCTGGTTTAAGTATTTGAGGGCCACAAGTTCTTCCTTGCTAAGGTTGCTTTTAGGGGGCTTTGCCTTCCTAAGGACAATGGCGCAATCCTGTCTAATAGTGTCCTTAATATTATCAGGTGAACTTCTAATCCCGAATTCTATGTCACAATAATGTCATCTACCGGGATCTTCTGAGGGGCCAGGGCAAAGTTTAAACCTTTACCCAAAAGCTTAAAAACAGAAGGGGGAAAGGAGAAAATAGATAAATTGATAACTTTATTATTATGAGAATGAGAGGGAAGATTAATATTATTATTACAATTCTTATTAAACATAAAATTATTGTTTATATATTTTAAATTACTATGGTTGTTGAGCATCAATAACTTATTCTTATTATTAATCTTATTGTTGTAATTAAGTGATAAATTATTAATATTAGTATTATTATCATCAATAAGAAATAAACTATTACTATTATTGTTATTATTATCATTATTTTTATTGTCAGTAATTAATACTAGGTCGTTATTATTATTATTATTGCTTGAAACATGATTATCAATATCCCCACATTGTAAAAGGTTTGAGCCTTCACCGCCTATGCAGATAGGGTCAACCAAATTTGCGACAGGAACCAAGGAATAATCCGGTTCCGGTGAGATTGAGAGTTGGTTCTCCGTTTGCTCAGATAAATCAGCCAGAGAAGAAGAATCATTGTGGGACACTGGTTTTAGGTGGACCAGGGTAACTCGAAACTGACTGTGAATACCTTGCTGGTAAATCACCTCTGCGAAATGAAGAAGAAATGCAAAATGAAGACGAGATGCAGGGTAATCTGCCAACTCGATCAGGTTGACTGGAATGGAGCGTATCCTTGCGTGATGGTGTTGAGGAGCTCAGTGCGATACAAACACTTAGCCTTGGCTCGAAAGCAAAAGAACGTCCATAGAGTTGAGATCAGACTGCTTAAGGTGCGCTGTTGGAGAAGAGGAATCTAAAATCAGAAAAGACTGGAGTAGATTAAGGTGACCAAAGGAGATGGCCACTGCATCAGAATTCACTGAGATCTCTTGACCGCCCATGGGGGGGAAGGTCAGAAGCACCCGAAGAGCCAAAGGATAACCAATCCTGGAGAGTTGATTTCTGATCAGCCGAGAGACAACTGTGGGAAATCTCTTCAACGGATACCGCATAAGTGTTTGTATTGCGTGGAGCTCCTCAGCACCATCGCACAAGGATACGCTCCATTCCAGTCAACCTGATCCAGTCGGCGGATTACCCTGCACCTCGTCTTCATTTTGTAGCTCTTCTTTATTTAACAGAGGTGATTTTCTAGCAAGGCATTCACAGTCAGTTTCAAGTTACCCTGGTCCACCTAAAACCAGCGCCAGTTTGCGCTACCAAACACCTGGTTCATCCCACAGTGATTCTTCTTCTCTGACTGATTTATCTGAGCAAACGGTGAACCAGTGCTCAATCTCGTCGGAACCGGATTATTCCTTGGTTCCTGTCACATATTTGGTTGACCCTATCTGCATAGGCAGTGAAGGCTCAAAGCTTTTCCAATGTGGGGATCTTGATAATCATATTTCAAGAAATAATAATAATAATAACAACCTAGTATTAATTACTGACAATAAAAATAATGATAATAATAACAACAGTAGAAATAGTTTATTTCTTATTGATGATAATAATACTAATATTAATAATTTATCACTTAATTGCAACAACAAGGTTAATAATAAGAATAACTTATCGATGCTTAACAACTGTAACAATTTAAAATATATAAACAAATTTCTTATAAATAGTAATTTTATGTTTAATAAGAATTGTAATAATAATAATATTAATCTTCCCTGTCCCTCTCATAATAATAAAGTTATCAATTTATCTAGTTTCTCCTTTCCCCCTTCTGTTTTTAAGCTTTTGGGTAAAGGTTTAAACTTTGCCCTGGCCCCTAAGAAGATCCCGGTAGATGACATTATTTGTGACATAGAATTCGGGATTAGAAGTTTACCTGATAATATTAAGGACATTATTAGACAGGATTGCGTCGTTGTCCTTAGGAAGGCAAAGCCCCCTAAAAGCAACCTTAGCAAGGAAGAATTTGTGGCCCTCAGATCCTTAAACCAGAACAAAGATATCATTGTTCTGAAAGTCGACAAATGAGGGGCTGCTGTCATTCTTGACAAAGAGGATTACCGCAAGAAGATATTAGATCATCTTTATAATAGTGGAAGCTATAAAAATCTTCCCTAAAAACCCGCTAAAGAAGATTTTGAGGGTTGTGGCTCTTTCCATCAAGTCCAGTAGCTCTGTGAGTTCCCTTTGCCATAAACTCATTGAGAGCAGTCCCATGACTCCAAGGATCTATGGGCTTCCTAATATTCACAAGGAGGGGGCTCCCCTAAGACCCATTGTCAACACCATTGGTGGTCCTACCTACCTTCTAGCTAAATTCCTTGCCTTAAAGCTCAAACCCTTAGTTGGTCGTACAGATTCCTTCGTCAAATACTTGTCTTCCTTTGTTGAAGATCTCAAGGACATAAAGCTTGATCCTAGGGACATTCTTGTTAGTTTTGATGTAGTCTCCCTTTACACTTGCATCCATATAAAGGAGGCCATGGAGGTGATCAACCGCCTAACGGATCCCGATACCGCTCGATTAGTTGAAATCTATCTCACTTCCACCTTCTTCAGTTTTGAGGGCGAGTTCTTTGAGAAAAGTTGTGGTGTTGCTATGGGCTCATCCCTATCCACTGTCATTACTAATATTTTTATGGAAGATTTTGAATCCAAGGCTCTGGCCTCAACCCACCTCCTACCTAAGCTTTGGAAAAGATTTGTAGATGACAGTAATGTTATCTGGTCTCATGACCAAGAGGAGTTAGATCTCTTCTTCAATCATCTCAATTGTCAATCCTCCACCATTAAATTCACCATGGAACAGGAAGTCGAGGGTTGCCTCCCTTTCCTTGATATTCTTATTTCAAGGAATATTGATGATTCCCTCTCCCACCAAGTGTTTCGGAAGAAAACACATATGGAACAATATCTTCATGCCAGTTCCCATCATTTCTCAGCTCAAAAGTTGGGATTTCTCAACACCCTCGCTACTCGTGCCTTAAGGATCTCTGATGAAAAGAGCTTAGAGAAAGTGAAATCCCATCTCCTTAATGTCTTTGTTGAGGACAATTATAGTATATACCTGGTTCAGAAGGCTTTCCTCAAAGCTTCCAAAAGTTCGGTAGTTAAAAAAGAACCTAAAGAATGGGTCCGAGGGTTCCATCTACCTTTTGTTCAAGGGACCACTGATAAGATTGTGAGGATTCTTAAGAAGCATAATGTTCCCTCTACCTTTAGACCCCTTAACACCATTCGTAAGTCCCTTCGATCAGTGAAGGATCCTATCGAACCTAAGGACATGAAGGGTGTCTATATTATTCCATGTTCCTGTGGGACCCCCTATATTGGTGAGACTGGATGCTCCATTAATCAAAGAATTAGTAAGCACGCAACTGACCTTAAACATAGGAGAACCAAGTCTTCTGCACTTGCAGAGCATGTGGAGAAGACCAAACATCATGTTTGTATTGAGGAGGGCAATGTTATTGCTAGAATTTCGCAGTTCCATCACCAAAAATTTAGGGAATCCCTTGAGATTGAAAGAAGGCCAAGCAATCTCAATAGAGATGATAGTTGGAAGATCAGTAGTTGTTGGGTCCCGACCCTCACTTCCTAGTCGTTTCCTCCCCTCCCTCTTTTATTAACTTGTTCTAGATTTTTAAAGAATTTCCCCCTTGTTATCCTTTAACCTGCTTTCGTTAGACATAGTTCTTTGTATCCTCTTTGGAAATATTCCTTGGATTCTTATTTTCAATTTACAATCCTTTTCCTACCTTTTTTAGTGGGTTAGATTATATAGTATAAGATATTAATCCTAATAAATTTATATAGTATAAGATATTATACTAATTTATGAGTATAAGACTTTACTAATAGATTTATATTAATTAGTCACCCATCCTTTGATTAAATACTATTATTATAACACTATTATATTAATAATAATAACACAATAAATCCTTATAGTTACTAATTTCCCTAGAACTATTAATATAGGTTCCTATTAGATTACTAATAAATTGATACCCTAACCATTAATAATAAAAATAATACTATCACTATAATTACTTTTAATATATATTAAATATTAATAGGGATATTCCCCTTTTCATGACTAATCAAAATGATTTAGTATATATAATTTAACATTAATTAACATTATTTTATTAATCCTTACATTTACTAATATCCCTTGATCTATTAATTCTTATTCCAATTAAATAGCCTTACTATAAAATTTATATTAATTAGTTACATTAATAATAAGATTAATACTATAACATTATTATAATAATACTATAATATTAATTATTATTAG
>APFE030947675.1:95043-113567 GCA_000404065.3 Pinus taeda | reverse complement strand
ATTTTTATATATTTATTCAAAATAAAGATTAAATTAAACTTATTTTAATTCTAAAATCTATTAAAAACAAAACAAAACAAAACTTAATAATACTCAATTTATAGTTACGGGTAATACGTGTTGCAGTTCGAAATTGTTCTCTTTATGACAATCTTTTTTCCTTTCCTTTATGCTTTATATGACCATTTTGTTGCAGTTTCAGTCAAAAAAAGTTCATCATAAACATACTCAAGCATCCAAAAAGTATTGATCATCCATGTTTTAGAATCTATTGTTTCTTTGTGAAATATAATTGAAACATTTCTAAAACTATAGAATCTTGCTCATTCCCTAGCTAATGAATAATTTTGCAGCTATCTCCATGGTTAGACAGGTTTCAATGCACCAAAGGATGAATGAAAGGTACCAGCAGATGACAATAATTCCACACATGAATGTCCACTTACTCTTATGATATGGCTAAACACAGAGATCGAAAGATCTAGAAGTCAACTCTGAGTTTGACATTCTAGTGATCAAGAAGATTCCAGCAAAAGATCATGGCGAACTCAAGCGAGTGTGGAAATGATTCAATAGCTTATGTGTTCAATCAAAATCCCTCTTGATTTTCTATTTTAGTATCAAATCATGAGGAGATGGACTTTCAATTGAATATTACCACTTAGTTGTCAAATTAGTTAATCAATTTTGATAAGAAGTGTATAAAAATCCTTGAGGTGAGACCAAAAGGCAGTAGTTGTTATTTGAATTATTTGTAATCTTCGTTGAAGAATCTTGCAATTAATATAGTAGTTTGTTATAAATCAATGTGTGGTTAAGCGAGTTAATTGAATTGGTGATGAACTTACGCTTAACAGGAGGGCCCCCTAGATAGTTGTAAGAGTAGATTAGTTTAATTTCTACTAAAATTCGTTATAATTTTCATTATGTCAGTACATTTTCTTGTTTACCAGACTAATTTCTTGTTGTTTGTATCAATGGAGTGCTCATAAACAACACCAAAAATATTTATTTTTCATAATGTATTTCGTTCAACAATTTCATTTCATAACTCAGTCAAATTTCATGGATAATGAATAGAAGGTTTTCAAAGTTTAATTGTGCACATTAGTAACCATTTGAAGCTGCAATATTTCGTTGAAGAAAATTAATTTGATGTATTTCCTTTATGCAATTAGCATTAGTATTTCCTTTATGCAATTAGCATTAGTATTTCCTTTCTGCAATTAGCTTTAATATTTATTTTTGCAGCTAGCATTAGTATTTCCTTTCTACAATTAGCATTAGTATTTATTTCCTGCAGTTAGCATTAGGACTTCTTTTCTGCGATTAGAATAAGTTGTGATTTCAATTCATAGATTAATTTCTAATTCAATTCAACATTTAGATTTCAATTCATTTTGAAGCAGCTTTAATGAGAAGAACATGTGCATAATAACACTTTGATCAAATTTAAAATTCATACATATTTAGATCAGTTTCATCCAAAAATAGAATTCCTAGCATATATTGTGGACATACACTTCATAAGTACACGAACCTTGGTTGGAAATTAATGAAGTAATTTAAGATCAATTACATTACCCAACATTTTGGCGTCATTTTCAGGAAAGTGTATGTAGCATTCCATTCGTGGATTGCATATCATTTTAAATGCATTCAATCTTGTAGATGCGTGATTAAAGCATGATAAAAATCATTTATGCATAGAGAAAGGGATTCTAGGGGTAAATTTGTTAGTATAGGTAGAAATTCAATTCCAACATTACCACTTACTCCCTCTAGAACTCATAGAACTACACCATCCACTGTTACTTGCATTTCATCCATAACAGGTAGACATAGACTCCCTTAAGTGCATAGGTTTGAAATCCAACCTAGAAATTCACCAACTTCTTCTACTGAAATTGTACTTGAAGAACCTACATCCCTAATAGAAGGAGTAATATTTCTTTCTTCAATGAGAGAAAAACTCTTAGGACAAGAACTAGAGGTTAGTGATTGAGGAAGAGGAAGTTTATTCTGATATACCATTAATAGAGGAACCAGAATAAGAGCTAGATAATCTTATCATCGAACCTTATATCAGCTCTGAAGAATCTATAATGGCAGGGGAAGCAGAAGGTGAAGTACACAATGTAAATGGTGAACTTAGGATTGGAGGTGGAAGAGGCAGAGGGGGAAATAAAGGAGGAGGTGGTAGAGGAGGTATGGGAGAACCATATCCTTATGGATTTCCTATCTTTTATGAAGATACCACAACCACAATGAAGAATAGCTCACCTACTATTCTCCCTAATTTCCATGGCCTAAGAACTGAGGATCTAGGAACATTTCTCTTTGAGTTTGGAGTCTTATGTAGGTCTTATGACTACTTACTTGATACTGATAAATTGAAATTGTTTCCAACCACCCTTAAGGATGGAGCACTTAAATGGTTCATGGGACTAGGAACACATACTATTAGAACATGGGAAGAAATGAAAAATGTGTTCTAAGAAAAATATAAGGATTATTGTGTGCCCCATAATCTTAAGGATGAAGTCTTTAAGATGATGCAAGAATATGATGAAATCCTTGAAGAATTAGTCGAAATATTTTCCTATAATGTTAAAAGGGATAGGATGCATGAACTAGATGATAAGACACTAAAAGTTATTTTGTTAAAAACTATAAGAGATTAGTGGATTTATCTTCTCAACTTAATGGGCAAAGGAGATGTTTCTCAACTTTCATTTGGTGAAATTTGTGATGTGTAAGCATATTTCAAGAGGCAAGGCTAGAACTCGTAAAAATCCAAGAGATCCTATAATATCAATAATTAGTAAATATGCAACTGGAACAGTAAGTATAACTGAAATAGGTAATTTTCTTGATAATTTCAAAACAGATATCCTTGGGATTCTTAGTGAGCAACTAGGTACTCTCAAGATACAAAACAACAAAAAAGATGAGAATGTTGCATTATCTATTTTTTGTCCCATATGTAGAAATAAACATGCCTTGAGAGAATTTCCACTTGATAGCATAGAAATTTGTGTCATATGTGCTAAAAATCATGATACAAGGGAATTCCCTTCAATACTTGGTCTTAAAGTTGTTTTCCAAGAAGAGGTTGGAACAAGCCAACTTGAATCACTATTTTTTGTTTCTAAAAAACCATGGAAAAGTCAACAACCAAATATGACTCAAGGTTTCAATACTCAATCATATGCACAACCACATAATAACTAGACTGCACCTATCCCTTGGAAACCTTGGCCCTCGCAACCTCAAAGTCCATCTTGGGCACAAGGTTGGAAAAATCCTTATGGTATAAATCCTCAATTCCAACATCCTTATTCTCCTTTTCCACTACAATATTACCCTCCTCAACCAAACTAACCCCCTCAATTTCAAAACCCAAATCAACAACTTTCATTACCATCCACATCATTCCCTCAAAATTCCAATCAACTACTTTCTCAACCACTCCCAAACCCAAATAATAAAAATTAACAAGTTTTCTATAATATTTAAGGTCAAAATTTTCAATATTTTATGATAACCCCATTAGGTTTTAATGATGTTCAACTTAGATCCGGTATGGTTTTGAAAAATAAGTCACCAACAGTTGCCATCCTAAAATCTAAATAGGATGAATTTCATGAAAATGATGAAAATCTTGATCAAGAAAAATCTCCTCCAAAGGAAGATGTTCCTATACAATTGAAAGGTGAGAAAGTAAAACAAACGCCTACAGTTCCTCCAGAAGAGCCACCTTCTATTTCCCTACAAGATCCACCTTTTCTTGAAAGGCTGAAAATTGATAAAGCAATATAAAGGAAAATTGTTTTACCACATTATGATGTACTAGATGAATTTAAGAATGTTTGGATCAAAATTCTTTGTTTCAATGTACAAAGGAAATACCAATGTTTTCAAAAGCTATTAAGGAGTTATGCATTAGAAAACTACGAAGAAAAAGAAAAGATGTCAAAAAAATCCAACATGTAGAAAAATTGTTGATATTATGATGGGGAAACCAATTTTTCAAAAATATCTAAATCCGGGTACCCCTATTGTAAAAATTCATATCAATGGTATCAAGATTCCAAACACTTTGATTGATGTAGGAGTAGCCATCAATATCATGACTAAACAAACTATGGATCAATTAAAGCTTCCTAATATTCAATATACTCCTAAATGTTATAATTAGCAAATAGATTTGTTATCAAACCGGATGGTATATTGGAAGATGTGTCCGTTTCTTTAGATTCTTGGGAATATCTTGTTGATTTCATGATTTTAAATCCTAAGAATAATTTAGGAGGCCATCCATTGATCCTTGGTATACCTTAGCTAGCTACAACTAATGCATTCATAAGTTGTAGATCCGGTGATATGTATATTTCTAATGGAAACTCCACTAATAAATTCACATTGTATCCACCTGCAAAAACAATAACTGAAATAGAAAGTGAAATTTTGATAGATGATGATAATGAAGACTTTGATGATATTCAACCAATGTTCACTCTTTCGCAAATGGATGAATAAGGTCAATTGATAAACTTTAGATCTGGTGATATGTGTATTTCTAATGGAAACTCCACTAATAAATTCACATTGTATCCACCTACAAAAACAATAACTGAAATAGAAAATGAAATTTTGATAGATGATGATAATGAAGACTTTGATGATATCCAACCAATGTTCACTCTTTCACAAATGGATGAATAAGGTCAATTGATAAACTTAATGACTAATAATTATTCTTCTTCATACTATGAGCAAGATCAAAGTTTTCAGGAACAATGAAATATTGAATATCTATCATCTCACCAAATTGCTTTACATTCTATGGAAAAGTTTGGAAATTCTCAAGTAGGAATATTTCCAGGAAAAACATTGAATATTAATAATTACTTGGAAGAATTTCAAAAGAGAAGATTTATAGAGATGTTTCAAAAACATTCCTATACTTATGCATTTGAGTATACTGACATGAAAGGGATTGATCCTAAAACTTGTATGCATCATATTTATATCCAGGAAAATCCCAAACTAGTTAGACAACCTCATAGAAGGATGAATCCTAATCTAAGAGAAATTGTTAAGGAGGAATTACAAAAGCTACTTAAAGTGAATTTCATCTATCTAATATCATATAGTCAATGGGTGTCACCTTTGGTAATTGTTCCAAAGAAAAATGGAAAATGGAGAGTGTGTATTTATTATAGGGAATTGAACAAAGCAACTTTGAAAGACCATTTTCCACTTCCTTTTATAGATCAAGTATTAGATACCTTAGTAGGGAAGAAATATTTTTCATTTCTTGATGATTTTAGTGGATATAACCAAATCCAACTAGCACCAGAAGATCAAGATAAAAATACTTTCACATGTCCATGGGGAACGTATTACTATATAGTACTTCCCTTTGGATTATGTAATGCACTTGCAACATTTCGGAGAGAAGTTTTAGGTATCTTTTCTGATCTAATTCATGATTGTATGGAAGTTTATATGGATGGCTTTATTGTTTATGGAAATACTTTCGAGAATAATACTTTGGAAATAGTTCTTATTAGATGTAAAGAATAAAACCTTTCATTAAGCCATGAGAAGTGTTTTATGATGTTCAGTGAAGGGATTGTTCTAGGCCACCATATTTTAAGTAATGGAATTAAACTGGATACATCTAAAGTAGAAGTGATTTCAATTCATGTTTTTCAAAGAGATGTTAGACGTTTTCTTGGGTTCACTGGTTATTATAGAAGATTCATAGAAAATTTCACAAAAATGGTCTCTCCACTTTTCAAACTTCTTACAAAAGATTATGAATTTGTTTGGAATTCTGAATGCCAAAAAGAATTGAGTCATTCAAGCAAAAGATCACTGAAGCACCAATTTTAAGAGGACCTAATTGGTCTCTTCCTTTTCAAATTTCTACCGATGCTTCAGATACAACTTTAGGAGTTGTCTTGGGAAAAATATCTAACTCCTTATGTTATTTATCACACAAGCAAAAATTAGACTCCAACAGAGTTAAATTACGTTATAACAGCAAAGGAGTTTTTAGTTGTTGTGAATGCCATTAATAATTTTCACCATTATATCATTGGTTATGAAACTTTCATTCATACAAACATTCTGCTATTAGTATCTAATGAACAAACTAATTACTAATGGTAGAATTGCAAGATGGTTGTTATTATTGCAAGAATTCAACATTACTATTCTTGATAGACTAGGAAAAGAAGACATTGTTGTTGATTTTCATTCGAGAATGAAAAATGATAATGATGATGTTCCTGTAAAATATAATTTTCCTAATGAATATATTTTTGCAGTATCTTCTAAAACACCTTGGTTTGTAGATATTGATAATTATTTAGCTACAAGAAAATTACCTCCACAACTATCATCTATGGAAAAGCAAAAAGTTGTCAAAATTAGTGCACTTTATTCTTGGATAGAAGGAGAATTATACAAAACCGTACCTAATTTGATCATTCGAATGTGTGTCTGAGAAGATGAAGTACCAGAAGTCTTCAAAGCTTGTCATGATGAGCCATGTGGAGGACACTTTGTTGACAAAAGAACTTCTTACAAGATTCTTCTTTCGAGATATTATTGGCCTTCTATTTTTAAGGATTCCAAAGAATATGTCAAAATATATGATCAGATGAAATGTCTCTACAACCACAGGTACTTGTAGATCCTTTTGAAAAATGGGCTCTAGGTTTTTGGGCCAATAAATCCTCCATCTAAACAGAAAAGGTATATACTTTTTTATACATATTATGTTACAAAATGGGTTGAAGTTAAACCTATTTTATCTGAGATTGAAAATGTTGTAGTTACATTTCTTTTTGAGGATATTTTTACTCAGTTTGATGTGCCAAGAGAAATTGTAACGGATCAAGGAACTCAATTCACATCCAAGTTGGTGCAAAAGATCATGGAGCACTACAAGATAAAGCATCCAAAGTCTAATCCATATCATCCACAATCCAATGGAAAAGTGGAGTCCACCAATAAGGTACTTGAAGAAATTATAACAAAAACTTTTCATTTGCATAGGAGATTGGGAAGAAAAGTTCCAGAGGCACTATGGGCATATCGAACCACATGGAGAAACACAACTGGGCATACTCCCTATGATCTTGTCTATGGAAAACAAGTTTTACTTCCAATTTAGTTCTGAGTGGAGACCTTTAGGACAATAGCTAAATTGGGCCTTGATCTATCTAAAGCCTCGAAATAAAGCCTAGCACAATTGAATGAGCTAGATGAGATTCGATAATATGTTATCCAAAGAACCATCATAGTTCAACAAAAAAGATCAGGATGACATGACAAGTTTATCAAAGCTAAAAAGATCAAGCTAGGTGACTAGGCCCTTCTTTTTTATTCCAAATTCAAATATTTTCAAGGGAAATTTCAAACTGATTGGATTTTTCCTTATGAAATAGATATTGTTTAATATAATGGAGCAGTCAAGATCAAAACTATTGATGATGAACAAGTTACTTTCTTTGTTATTGGTCATAGACCAATATTATATCATAAACCACTAACGAAAGAAGAGTTTGTCAAATGTTTGCAAGAAAATTATGGATTCAAGTTGGTTAAGAGGGGAGATTTTTCTCCCCATTCTCCAACTCCATTGTAATTTTTCCTGCCATTAATAATAATAATAATACTAATAAATCAAAAAAATAATAAAATTATAAGTATGAAAACCAACAATTTTGGCCCTCTTTTTCTAATAAGTTTATAGGTGGAAAATCTGACGCTTTTGAAGAAGGTTGTTCTTCAATTTTCACCAATGAAGCAACAACAATAATGAACCCTCCTATGATCAAACAACAAAATCTCAAAGAATAAACAACAACAGAATCAGTGTCATTATGCAACTACTCTTCATTTCTACAATTGATTCCAAATTCTACGGCCATAACAAGTCAAACAATTTATATTCGGAGAATTTGCAGCTAAGGAATATCATAATGAGTTATGTAGAATGTTAAATTATTTTCATATAATAGCATTAGATTTTAATTCATTGGATGATTTCATTAAAAAGATTGGGAAAATAAAGGACCTTACGAACTGTCTAAAAATTATATCCCACTATCATAATCGTTATATCCCCATCCCATCATTATAGCTTAATTTGTCACATCAAATCCATTGGAAATTGCATAAATCTTATCAATGGATCTAAAAAAATCATGAGAAATGGTTTAGTCCTATCATAAGTTAAATACTTTACAATTATTTCACTCCATTTCATACACTTCACCATCCAGTTTTCCTACCTTTCCTCCTATCAACCCTCCATCACCTTTGTCAGGAAAGAAGTAGTTCAGGACTAAGACTTCTCTCCACCTAGGGTGTCATTGTCCAATCAGAACCTAATGGAGCCAAGTTCCTTCAAGCATATACATGAGTTAGATAACAATTGTAGCATGTAGGTTGGCTCAGGTTCTTTGAAAAAAATTATAGGCACGAGACAAAGTTGACCAAATATTTTGCTCAGGATTTTGATGGGGTAGAGGCAAAAATTGGCGACATCAATCTTATCTTGACAGAGTCTATAATGGCAGAAGCTACACAATTACCTATAAATAGAGAAAGTTGGTTTAAGAACAAGAAATCAAAGAGAAATATTAGGTAAACTTCCTCAGGCATCCAGATAAGGATATTTCTATCTTTAAAAAGGGAATTCTAGTCACAACATTGAAAGGAAAATGGAGGAATTTATTGTTAGTTATTCAAAAACAATTAGCCTGTAAAGGAAGGTTCAGAACCATGTTCTTTTATCATGCTCAAATTTTGATGCATTTTATTGATGGGAATGAAATAAATTTTCCATATTTCTTGCTCTGCATCTTAGGAAGATGGCCTTTACTGTGCAGTGAGAATAAAAAACCCTCGATAGGGCCTTATATCATCATGGACTCATTAAAATCCTCACAGAAGAAAACCTAGAAGCCAAAGGAGATAATTGGTAGGATTTTCTATTTCACAATCATTGTGTAGAAGATTAGGAAGAAGAAACAAGTAAAAATGTTAAAATAAGTCGATGCAGATCACTCTCAAACCCCAATCCTGAAGAAGAAAATGAAAAGGAAGATTCTGATCAAAATGAAATAGTGGCATTGGAAAACCCACTTGAAGATGAAACTCCCCTTTCTCTTATTTGGAAAAATGTAAAAAAAACTGAAAGACAAAATGTTAGGAGAAAGAAACCCAACCTAAGCATCAAATTGCTTGAAGATAATGAAGAGCCAGAAAATAAGAAATAGGAAGAAACCGACAAAAGGAAAAGTATTCATAATGTTGAAGAATCAAGAGTAAAATAGAGAAGAAGCAGAAGAATATTTAAACTTTCAAACAAGCAACCTCCAGAAATTGTTGATATTGAAGACGAAAATTACAGTACACCAACTCAGACAAAACATCTGACACAAAAGACACCATATATTGATCTAGTACAACAAGAAATCTATGATTATATGGAGTCCTTAGAGAAAAAAGCACAACAAAAGGTAAATTTATCTTCTCACAATCAAGAATATGCATTTAATGAAGAAACCCCTCTATCAAATCATATTCTTGAAAATGAATACATAATTGAGGATGTTTTGAAGCAAGATATATATAAGTTAGAAGTTCTCAATAAACATCTTACACTGGAAAGAAAAGCAGCAAAGATACAAAATGAAATATTAAGGACTCAGAATGATAGTATAACTTTGCATCTATGTCGATGCTATAAGAAGAACAAGAAACTAAAAGAAAATAATAGATTCCTAAAAAACAGAATTAGAGGGTTACAGAGAAAAATTTTAATGAAGAAACCAAGGGCAATCTTTGGTATGAAAAAGAGAAAGAAGAGCACTACTCTCGATGTGCTTGCACAAGCTTCTGAGATTTTACACTAAAGGAAAGAAAGAACCAATTTTAAATTTTTTATGCATGAGGACATGCAAAACCTTTGGTGTGGGGGAATGTTGAAGTCCGAAATTGTTCTCTTTTTTACAAACATTTTTCCTTTCCTTTTCCCTTTCTATGACATTTTTGTTGTAGTTTCAGTCAAAACAAGGTCCTCATAGACATATCCAAGCATCCAAAAGGTATTAATCATCCATGTTTTAGAATCTATTTTTCCTTTGTGAAATATAATTAAAACATTTCTACAAGTACATAAGCTTGCTCATTCCGCAACTAATGAAGAATTTTGCAACTATCTCCATGGTTAGACAGTTTTCAATACACCAAAGGATGAATGAAAGGTACGAACAAATGACAATTGTTATACACATGAATGTCCACCTGGTCTTATAATCTGGAAAAAAAAAAAAAAAAACAGAGATCGAAAGATCTAGAAGTCAAACTAGAAGTCAACTTTGGCTTTGACATTCCAACGATCCGGCAAATTTCAGCAGAAAACCATGGCGAGGTCAAGCGAGCGTGGAAATTATTCAAGAGATTAAGTGTTCAATCAAAATCCCTCATGATTTTATTTTTCAGTAGAAAATCATGAGGAGATAGAGTTTCAAATTATTCTTACCTCTTAGTTGTCAGATTCGTTAAATTGCCTCTCAGCATAGGACTTTTAGATTAGTTTTGATAAGAAGTGTATAAAAAGCCTTGAGGAGAGACCAAAAGACAATAGTTGTTATTGTGAATTATTTGCAATCTATGTTGAAGACTCGTGCGATTAATATAATACTATGTTTTAAATCGATGTGTGGTTAAGTGAGTTAATTGAGTGGTAGATGTACTTACGCTCAAAAGGAGGGCTCCCTAGAGAGTTGTAAAAGTAGATTAGTTTAATTTATACTACAATTCATTATAGTTTTCTTTCTAACAATACATTTGATTGTTTACCAAAATAATTTCTTGTTTCTTGTATCAATGGAGTGCTCATAAAAAACACCAAAAATATTTATTTTTCATAATGCATTTCATTTGGAAATTTCATTTCATAACTCAGTTAAATTTCGTGGATAATGAAGAGATGGTTTTCAAAGTTTACTTGCACACATTAGTAACCATTTGAAGCTACAATATTTCGTTGAAGAAATTTAATTTGATTTATTTCCTTTCTGCAATTAGCATTAGAATTATGTTCCTGCAAATACTCCTTTCTGCAATTAGCATTAGTATTTCCTTTGTACAATTACCATTAATATTTCCTTTCTACAATTAGTAATAGTATTTCTTTCTGCAATTAGCATTAGTATTTCCTTGTTGAAAATAGCAACAAGAAATGATAAAAATAGAATCCAGAATATTCCAATTTTAATTTGTCCTTGAATTAAAATTGTGAATTAAAATTTGAATTTAGTCTCACCAGCTGCTTGAAAATAATTAATTAATTCGTTGTGGATTAATTAGTTGGAGAAATTCAAGTTAGAAGTCTTTCTGAAGTCATGCAACAGTGATCCATTAAATTAAGGATATTATCCCTTAATTAAGGAGATAGGATGAGTTATATTTGAGTTGTAATTAGTTAGCTTAGTTTACTGAGTTAAGTCCAGTTAGATTAGTTCCAAACTGTTTGAGGAACTAATTGTGAGTTCACTCAGTTAATACATGCATGCATCTTACTAGTGTACTCCAGATAACTGAAGATTCTCTCATCATTAACTCATGCATGTCTATTCTGAGAAAGACCCAGTTGAGTTAAATGTCAAGGACATGTTACTATCAGTTGAATGTGTTTTCCTATAAAGGAAACTCATCCATGAAGTCAATGGAAGGTTCCTTGAGGATTGTGTAGTTTTACAGGGTGTGAGACCAGTGTGAGAGATCAGTGTTACACTTGGTAACAGGAGGATCACCCAAAGAAACTGCGCAAGGAAATAGGAGGCTTGGAGTGCAGAGGAGAAGGTTTATGAGAAGCCTTGTTTTCCTGTGAGCATCCAAGAAGATTGTACTAAGAGATGGCTAGCTGTGAGAGCTAAACCTTTGTGTAATTCTGATATATTTCCACCTTGTGTGATAATACAGATAGTGGGATCTTTAGCTTAGGCTTTGCCCTGAGTATTCTTCTGTGTTTCATGTGCATTGATTCCTCTTCTAGTTATATGTGTTCAACTTGATCTTGCTTAAATCTTTTAAGCTTCCGCAAGTTTGATTGTAGAAGTAAATTAAAGTATTTTGCTTTAGTTATATTTCATTATCAGGTTAATCTACAGTTAGAATTTCTACATGGTATCGGAGCAAAGGTTATCAGTGCTGTGAACAGTATACAAAGAAGAGAATTCGAAGTTTGAAGTTAGGGGTTGCATGTGCAAATCGAATTCATCTCATAATTCAGGTTGATCAATGGCATTCTATGGCTTGAGACTTGAGTATGCCTTGGATGGTAGCTCGAATTACATAGCATTGAAATATCGCGTGGAGGTTGTATTAGAAGACAACGGCTTGAAGGATTTCATTGATTGAGAAATCTCAAAGCCAGCTTCAACTAATGCACAAGAGTTGGCTGAGTGGAATAAGTTTGTGGCAAGGGCGAGATGGATCATCCTTGAGGGAGTTCGAGACCATATTGTCTCGAGTCTCCATGGGAAGGATACTCCATATTCAATGTGGAAGACATTGAAGGACCTCTACCAAAACAATAACGACTAGAGGAAATTGGCGCTCAAGGATAAGCTTCGAAGAATCAAGATGGAGAACAGTGATACTATTTCCACATATCTGAACAAGCTCACCACTTGCAGAAATGAGCTTAGTAGTGTGGGAATAACTATTGTTGATGATGATATGGTGAGCCTCGCTCTCCTTGGCCTTCCAAAGAGCTGGAATAGCTACCAGGTCTCTGTGAATGGAAAGGAGAAACTGTCAGATTGGGAACGACTGTAGTCGGATCTCATGCAGGAGGAGATGAGGAGGATCACACAAGATGGTTCTTCATCCAAGGATGATGAAGAAAATCTGGCCTGAGAAATCAAGGCAAGGAAAGGGAAGGGGAAGGTATCCCATTCTGAATCGAATTATTCTCATGAAGGGAAGAAGGTTGACAAGTCTAAAGTGAGATTCTTTAATTGTCACGAGATGGGTCATTATGCGACTAATTTCCCATCGAAGAATTCCAAGAAGGGATCCTCGGAAGGATCGGAAGGTGATGCATTAGCCTCTTAGTTCGAAATGGACTTCACCCTCATCGCATGCATGGTGTCATCAATGATGGGTTGTGGTTGGTTTCTTGATAGTGGAGCCTCATTCTGCATGACCAGTGATAAAATTTTATTTAGTGCCTTGGAGGAGAAAGACCTCAACATGCACATAGAGATGGGTGACGACGAAAGGTATAGTGTTTCAGGAGTGGGCACGGTTGCTTTTCAGAGGGAGCATGGAGCTCCTATCACCTAGACAGATGTGAAGTATGTGCCTGGACTGAAGAAGAACTTGATATGAGTCGCAATATTAGAAGATCGTGGCTATGATGTGTTTTTTAGTAAGGGGAAGGTTTTCCTTAGAAACATCACCACGAGACAGTTGAAACAAATCAGTTCACGAGTTAAGAACCTGTATGCTCTTGAGGTTCAAGATGCATGCAAAGGCTTAAGGAGAAAGGCAAATGCTAGAGACTTGGTGGTTGAGAGGGAGAGTAAAGTACCTCTTAACATGCAGAGCCAGAAGAGGTCTCAAACAATTGTGGAGGAGCCACAACTAGAGATGTTGAGAGGAGACCGAGTGGAGGCATCCACTCATGCAGGGACCTCCTGTAGGGGGGAATTTCAAGCCAAGTGGGCAGAGGGATCACATGCAGCCATACCTCCAAGTGTGAGGTGGGGCGATGTTAAGTGATAGCCCCAAGAAGGTTCAAATTGGGCAAGTCCATTGAGAGGTTTTATCTCATGGATCGTACCTTGCTATGGGAGCCCAAAGTACATAGTAGCGGGAGGAATCAGTGGGATTGATGTTGTTAGAGATCAAAGTGACAGAGGCTAGAGCAGTCAGATACTTAAGAGCACAGAGAAGGATTGACAGCAGTGCAGAAAGGCTGAGTTAGCAGAAGCGCAGAGTTTTCAGTTGACAGAGGCAATAGCAGTCAAAGACTTTGATGACAGATGCATCATGCTGATTCAGGTTGGATGTTTTTTTTTTTTTGTTTCTGGAATTGTTGGAGCAACAACACTAGAGAGAAGTGTTTCATGCAGAACATTCCAAAGGTTCAGGATAGGGATCAAGTTGAATTCCTTTCTTGTTGAGAGGGAGTGTTGAAAATAGTAACAATAAATGATAAAAATAGAATCCAGAATATTCCAATTTTAATTTGTCCTTGAGTTAAAATTGTGAATTAAAATTCGAATTTAGTCTCACCAACTGCTTGAAAATAATTAGTTAATTCATTATGGATTAATTAGTTGGAGAAATTCAAGTTAGAAGTCTTTCTGAATTCATGCAACAGTTATCCCTTAAATTAAGGATATTATCCCTTAATTAAGGAATTAAGGTTGAGTTATATTTGAGTTGTAATTAGTTAGAACAGTTTATTGAGTTAAGTCTAGTTAGATTAGTTCCAAACTATTTGAGGAACTAATTCTGAGTTCAGTCAGTTAATGCAAGCATGCATCTTACTAGTGTACTCCAGATAACTGAAGATTCTCTCATCATTAACTCATGTATGTCTATTCTAAGAAAGATCCAGTTGAGCTAAATGTGAGGACACGTTACTATCAGTTGCATGTGTTTTCCTATAAAGGAAACTCATCCATGCAGTCAAGGGAAGGTTCCTTGAGGATTGCGCAGTTTTACAGGGTGTGAGATCAGTGTTACACTTGGTAACGGGAGGATCACCCAGAGAAACTGCATAAGGAAATAGGAGGCTTGGAGGGTAGAGGAGAAGGTTTGTGAGAAGCCTTGTTTTCCTGTGAGCATCTAGGAGGATTGTACTGAGAACTGGCTAGTTGTGAAAGCTAAAGCTCTGTGTAATTCTGATATATTTCCACCTTGCATGATAATACAGATAGTGGGATTTTTAGTTGAGGCTTTCCCCTAAGTATTCTTTTGTGTTTCATGTGCATTGATTCCTCTTCTAGTTATATGTGTTTAGCTTGATCTTGCTCAAATATTTTAAGCTTCTGCAAGTTTGATTGTAGAAGCAGATTAGAGTATTTTTCTTTAGTTATATTGCATTATTAGGTTAATCAACAGTCAGAATTTCTACATTCCTTTCTGCAATTAGCATTAGTATTTCTTTCCTACAATTAGCATTAGGACTTCTTTTCTGCAATTAGAATAAGTTGTAATTTCAAATCATAGATTAATTTTCAATTCAATACAACATTTAGATTTCAATTCATTTCGAAGTAGCTTTAATGTGAGCTTGAAAGGTTTTATTTTTGGAAATCTCAATACAAATTGATGGGTACTTATTAAAATTAAAAATAGAATTTAGTATGATAATGTAATATAATATAAATACTATACAACAATTCTAGCATAGAGTTGTACTAGATTGACCTTCAATTTATTTGAAATAATATTTAAAATGTATTATGATTTAGATAGTTTATTACTTAAATTTATTAATTATTATTATATTTTCATTGTCAATTTGACGTTCCTTAATAAAGTTGAACAAAATTTTCTAAATACCAATATTAACATTTTTAATATTACGTCATTCCAAAAACTCATACATTATATATATATACATATATAGAATTCTTTTTAAATAAAATTAATATATTTAAAAGTAATTTATAAAAAAACCACAAGGCATAGAGTAGATGGTGACAAGGTGCTCTGTTAAGGCACTTTGTGTTGTAAATGTCCCTAGTTCAAAACTCCATGGGCAGAAACCTAGCCATGCTAAGGATTGGTGTGGCCAAGACTGGGTGTGAACCTGTTGAAGGCCCCGAAAATAGGGTCGACAACAAGGGGGATACCCGCCCGGTCCGAACCTTGGTTGAAAGCTCCTTATCCGTTTGGTATAGCGGGTCCGACTGGGGATCTGGGACCAGTTTCCCAATTCAGTGTGTGTGTGTGTGACAAAGAAGGGTGTTTCTATTCGGACTGGAATACTTCTATCTAATCTAATGCTATGCTATGTATTCTAATAAACTAAAAAAACATTGAAATTTATGCTAACTCGGTGTGTGTTCTTTCTTTTATACGATCTAAAAAGATTTCATACAATAACTGGTAATAAAGATCATTCAGCTATCGTAAGAAAGGAATTCGATAAAAATGAGCTTCTTCGTATAAGAAGTTAGACGAAACAGCTGTTAAAACTTATCGCATAAATGAGCTATCCATACACTAAACATAAACAAATAGTTATCACCGTACAAAAGTGCAAAATGATAAATCAGACATTCATGCTGTAACATATAAATCACTGAAAACTGAATATCGTTTTAACGCATAAGTAGAAATCGTTAAGAGAAAAAAGTACCATTTATAACTAGTCCTACTCATGAGCTTCAAGCAATGATTGATTTATCTCTCCTTGATTCAACATCTACTAAGAGTACGGAAGTGCAACATCAGTAGCAGATATCAAATGAAAATATCAAATAAACCCTGTTCCATTCATTCACAAAAACCTCCTCTGAGGGTGCAAAAGTGCATGTTCTGAAAACAAGTTTTTGATCAATTTCTGGACCCTTCTCTAAATGCATGAGGAGGGTTTAAATACTACTAACTAAATAACTTATTTACAGAAACTGAGGATTCAGTTTAAATGACCGTCCTCTTTCTAAGCAAAACTATTCTAAAACTAAATCTACTAACTATTTATAAATCTACTCCTTAATGTCGCAAGCATTCATTATTTTTCTAAGTAGTGTCGGCTGACTGTCTTCCGCCTTTGGTTGAGTTAAGAAAATGGAAACGGCAAGAGCTGGCATTCTCTTCTCAGTAAAATTGATGATACGCTTGAGAATCATCCAATGAATATGTAGCATTATCATGTATGCCTGGTAAAAATCTCATTTCAACTTGGTTAACCTTTGGACTACTTCTGTTTCCAGTTTGCTTCTATCATTGATTTCTTGCAGTTTTCGGGGCTCACAGGTGACTGAGCAACTAGGGACCTTCCTTTTCGAACAATTTTTCTTAGCGATGCGCTATTAGCGCTAAGTGCTAATCGCACATCAGAAACTGCCTCTGTTTCTTGATCCGGGCTTCCCTGATGCGGTTTTTGCCTCTTGCTCCTTTTTCTCTCATTCGGTATAAAACCCAAAATTTGTAAAAATAGTATTTCTGTGAGCTTTTGACCCTGACAATTAAACTGTTTGTTTCTGGTATCAGCGTCTTTCAGTATCCAATCAACCATGACTATACATGAGAAATCTGTGATAGATGCCTCCGAAGAGTTCTGTGGTTCTTTTTCTTCCTTGAGTGGATTAAGTATGCCTTCCGAAATGTACATTGGAGTGATGCCTTCCCTCTTCGTTGTTTTCTGCATAGTGCCCTGTGTAATGCTTCGTCCTTCTTTCCTGCAGTTTACATTGAGGTAGAAGTAATGATAAAGGACTAATAACAGGAAAACTTTTAAATGCCGAAGATATACAGGACATGCCACCTTACGTGAGTTATTTTTTTTCGAAAAACACAACACCCTACTTCATTAACAACTGGCAATAACCCATTAATTTGCATTAAAATAAATGACCAACTCTTGGCTAAAGAGTTTTCTCCAATAATGAGCCAGAACCAACTGCGATGGAGGAGTCCCGCATTTTTTCTTTGCAATGTCGCAGTTCTCAATATCGCAATGTCGCAATATCATTGTGTTGTTTTTATCGCAGATCGCAGTATCGTGACTTTGAGGTGTCACAGTATTGTGGTATCGCAATATCGCAGATCGTTATAATTCTTGTGTAATTCTTGTGATATTTGCGATGTGCGATATGTGATATCGCATATCGGTGATGTTTTAAAGTTTTTCAATGTGAGCATTTGTCTTCAATATATGCGATGCGATGAAGTTTCGCGTCGTATTATCGCCTTTTATCATTTTAACTCTTTAGAAGGTGTATCCTACCATCCTTTGCACGATGTGATATCCTTTTAGGAGTAAATTTAATTTTCTTCATTATGGAACTTAGGTTTTCTAGATTTTTCAAGTTATTTTCCTAAGTCCATGATGTTTTAGGTTTCATCTAAAAAGAAAATGTAACACTAACTAATTTTAATGAGGGTCCCCACTTATTTAGTATTAGCAATAATACATCATAAGGAGGGGGGTTGTTGGTGGCCACAACAATTAGCGATTCACTTGGAAGAACCAGTTATCTCTGTGTTTCTGTTGAACCTTTTCAGCTTCCAAAACAACAAATTTTTCATAAAATTAAACTTTATTATGGAAAGATAAAGTACATCATGCTCTAACCTGTTAATGACATTTTGCTTCAGCTATTTTCAATTTTGATTATTTTTTGCCTCAAGTTAGTCCTTGCATTTACATCAGTCATTACTTGGTCTGTAAAGATAAAACAAAGTCTTCTCTGTAAACCAGTTTTAAAATATACTCATTTGTCGTAGGTAGAGCCTCT
>APFE030947675.1:37804-87478 GCA_000404065.3 Pinus taeda | reverse complement strand
GGATATCAGCCACTAAAATATAAATTACTTGACATACCTTCGGGTTGGATGACAACCTTATGGTTACTTGATTTAGTTCGCCGATGACTTCGACTTGAGACCCATCCAGCTGAACGATGCGAACAGCAGATTTCTGTGGTTGAACGTTTAATTTAGTGCATATGGACTTCGGTAGAATATTCGATGAAGCACCTGAATCCACCAAACAAGTATGTACATTTTTGTTAAAAATTTCATAAGTAAGTAGAAAAGGGGGAGTATGAGATCTCGATCTACCTCCAATTAAAGCGATGTCATTTGGATCAATGTTGTTAGTCATATTACTTGGAGGTCTTCCCATGTTCTGAGAAGCTTGAGAAATTACAGCGGCAGGAAAAGGTGCAACTGGCACAACATGTAATTCTTTCATCATTATCTTTTGTTGATGCTTTAGCTTGCTCAATTCATACAGAGTGATATTTTCCCTAGTCTTTTTCATGTCTTCTATGATATTGTACTCCATTTCATCCGAAACGATCAGTGTTTTAGATGGAGTAGGTGAATCTGTTTGGACTGGGCTAGTTGAGTTGCTTTAGATGTCGTTTTCTTTGTTGCGACTTTATCCTTTGTTGCAGAGCTTGCGCTCTTTGGTTTTGGGGTAGTTTGGGGAGGATCAAGCTAGTTTCTACTTCGTGTGTTAACTGGGAATACTTCTTGATCTTCCTCTTGTGGGAGGATGAAATCCCACATTCCTTGTAATTCTACTACTTCTTCATCATCGGTTTGCCCTTCAGTTGGCAATTTCCTCTTCTCTTCCTCAGATTCAAGCATTTGTTATAGACTTGGGTGGCTTTGATCCGTTGCAGGGCCTCTTTTAAAAGCTCTGAAGGGCCTTTTTGAAGAAGTTTCTGCTTACTTGCTTTTTTATGTTCGACCATTTCATTAGACATGGTCTTAAGAACTTTTTGCAATCCCTCCAAATCGAATGGATCTTTTGCTTGTTTTTTCTTGGACTCTTCTTTGAAGGTGACCTTCTTAGACTTCTGGTCTTCTAACGCGGATTTCTTCTCTAAGGTTATTATACGTTTCTCTACTGCTATGGCTTCTTTCATGTTTTCAGCAAGAGTTGTTTTATTAGCCCTTCCCACGAAGATTGCTATGTTTGATGGTAATGCAGTGATATACCATTCACAGCGCACTTCCTCGCTGGGCTGGGAAGCAGTAGGAATTTTGTTTAAAATCTTATTGAAACGTAGATTGAAATCTTTAATCGGTTCTCTAGATTCTGCCCTAAGGTTGGATAGGTCGTTGATTAACGTTGTCGTAGACCTATCGTCACCAAACTTGGTTAGAAATTAATCTTGGAAGATGTCCCAACTGGTAATAGATCCAAAGGGTAACGAAAAATACCACGATCCGGACGTTCCTTGTAGGGTATAAGGAAACAGTCGAACAACAGCATCTTCATTAGTAACCCCGTTGAGGTTGATGGATAGCATAAAGTTGTTTATGTGCTCTTCTACTAGCATGCCTGCCTCAGGATTGAACTTGGGCAGCCATTTCTCAGGATGGGCCGGTATTTGACTCAAGGGTGCAGGCATTAAGACTGTCCCATGATTGTTCCATGGAGACTCGGCCATTGCTAAACTGCTAACAAGGGGATTAGCAGAAAATGATCCCTGTGATTGAGAAGATGTGGTGATTATGATCGCAGATGATTGAGGAGGAGTTGTAGGGATTCCACTAGGTGGATTGATAATGGTCTGGGGTGGTGGAGTAGATGGTTGACTTCGCGGTGGAGAATTTGAGATGGAAGATGTTGATGAAAGAGTCTCGCTGTCGGACCCTTTAGGTGACTTCCTTGCTCTTTTCCTTTTAGGAAGAGGTAGTTCGGTTGGCCGAATACCGAACTTTTCACTCTTAAGTCTGGTCAGGGGATGAGCAGGGTTATACTGCGAAGTAACGATGCCCTGAGATTTATCAGATCTTTGAGGGGAAATGGAAAATCGTTGAAGTTTATGAATCAGAGATTTGACTTCAGGAGGTTCAATTACAGATTGATCTGAAATGTCAGGATTTGTAGCAGCGGATGATGCTCTAGCGACTTCTAACTCGGATTTAAGTGTAATGGAGAAGTCGGAGGAGATGGTGAGGGCGAATTACTCTTAGAATGGTATTTTGATTTTGATTTACTTTCCATTCATAGTTCAGACCCTCCTTCTAGCGCCAAATATGTTGAAGGCACCAAAAATCGGGTCGACAACAAGGGGGATACCCGCCCGGTTCGGACCTTGGTTGGTAGCCCCTTATCCGTTTGGTATAGCGGGTCCCACTGGGGATCTGGGACTAGTTTCCCAATTCAGTGTGTGTGTGTGAGAGAAAGAAGGGTGTTTCTGTTCGGACTAGAATACTTCTATCTAATCTAATGTTATGCTATGGATTCTAATAAACAAAAAAAACATTGAAATTTATGCTAACCCGAGGTGTGATCTTTCTTCTATGTGATCTAAAAAGATTTCATACAATAACTAGTAATAAATATCATTCAGCTACCGTAAGAAAGAATTTCGATAAAAATGAGCTACTTCGTATAAGAAGTTAGACGAAACAGCTATTAAAACTTATTGCATAAATGAGCTATTCATACATTAAACATAAACAAATAATTATCGTCGTACAAAAGTGCCAAATGATAACTCAGACATTCATGTTGTAACATATAAATAACTGAAAATTGAATATCGTTTTAACGCATAAGCAGAAATGGTTAAGTGATAAAAGTACCATTTATAACTAGTCCTACTCATGAGCTTCAAGCAATGATTGATTTATCTCTCCTTGATTCAACATCTACTAAGAGTACATAAGTGCAACATCAGTAGCAGATATCAAATGCAAATATCAAATAAACCTTATTCCATTCATTCACCAAAACCTCCTCTCAGGGTGCAAAAGTGCATGTTCTGAGGACAAGTTTTTGATAAATTTCTGGACCCTTCTCTAAATGCATGAGAAGGGTTTAAATACTACTAACTAAATAACTTATTTACGGAAATTGAGGATTCAGTTTAAATGACCGTCCTCTTTCTAAGCAAAACTATTTCTAAAATTAAATCTACTAACTATTTCTAAATCTACTCCTTAATATCCCAAGCATTCAGTATTTTTCTTAGTAGAGTCAGTTGACTGTCTTTCGCCTTTGGTTGAGTTAAGCAAACAGAATTGGCAAGAGCTGGCATTATCTTCTCAGTAAAATTGATGATGCGCTTGAGAATCATCCAATGAATATGTAGCATTACCATGTATGTCTGGTAAAAATCCTATTTCAACTTGGTTAACCTTTGGACTGGTTCTGCTTTTATCGCTGATTTCTTGCAATTTTCAGGGCTTGTAGGTGACTGAGCAACTAGGGACCTTCCTTTTCGAACAATTTTTCGTAGCGATGCGCGATTAGCGCTAATCGCGCATCGGAAACTACCTCTGTTTCTTGATCTGGGCTTCCCTGATGCGGTTTTTGCCTCTTGGGCCTTTTTCTCTCATTTGGTATAAAACTCAAAATTTGTAAAAATAGTAATTCCGTGAGCTCTTGACCCTGAGAGTTAAACTATCTGTTTCTGGTATCAGCGTCGTTTAGTACCCATTCAACCATGGCTGTACATGAGAAATCTGTGATAGATGCCTCAGAAGAGTTCTGCAGCTCTTTTTCTTCATTGAATGGATTAAGTATGCCTTCCGAAATTTTCATTGGAGCGCTGCCTTCCCTCCTCGTTGTTTTCTGCATCATGCCCTGTATAACGCTTCGTCCTTCTTTCCTGTAGGGTACATTGAGGTGGAAGTAATGATAAAGGACTAATGACAGGAAAACTTTTAAATGCCGAAGATATGCAAAACATGCCACCTTACGTGAGCTATTTCTTCGAAAAACACAACACCCTACTTCATTAACAACTAGCAATAACTCATTAATTCATATTAAAATACATGACCAACTCTTGGCTAAAAAGTTTTCTCGAACAATGAGCCAGAACCAACTGCGACGGAGGGGTCCCACGTTTTTGCTTTGCGATGTCGCAGATCGCAGTATCGCAATATCGCAATGTCGCAATGTCATCGTGTTGTTTTTATCGCAAGGTCGCAGTATCGCAGTATCGCGGTATCGCAATATCGCAATGTCGCAATATCACAGATCGTTATAATTCTTGTGTAATTCTTGTGATATTTGCGATATGCGATATGCGATATCGCATATTGGCGATGTTTTAAAGTTTTTCAATGTTAGTGTTTCTTCAGTATATGCGATGCGATGAGGTTTCGCGTCGCAATCTCGCTTTTTATTACTTTAACTCATTAGAAGTTGTATCATATCATCCTTTGCGCGATGTGATATCCTTTAAGGAGTAGATTTAATTTTCTTCATTATGAAACTTAGGTTTTTTATATTTTTCAAGGTATATTCCTAATTCCGTGATGTTGTAAGTTTCATCTGAAAATAAAATGTAACACTAACTGATTTTTTTAGGGTCCCCACTTATTTAGTATTAGCAATAATACTTCATAAGGAGGGGGGTTGCTGGTGGCCACAACAATTGGCGATTCACTTGGAAGAACCAGTTATCTCTGTATTTCTATTGAACCTTTTTAGCTTCCAAAACAACAAATTTTTCATAAAATTAAACTTTATTATGGAAAGATAAAGTACATTATGCTCTAACCTGTTAATGACATTTTGCTTCAGCTATTTTCAACTTTGATTATTTGCTACCTCAAGTTAGTCCTTGTGTTTACATCAGTCATTACTTGGTCTGTAAAAATAAAACAAAGTCTTCTCTGTAAGCCAATTTTAAAATATACTCATTTGTCGTAGGTAGAGCCTCTGCTGCCAGCAGGCGTTCATAGCCTCGACAGGGTTACCTTTTATCCAGCAATGATCTTGATTCCTACTTAAAGAAACCTACAACTCTCAAAGAAGAATCCACATCTACACTTATTGCTTTTGATTTTCTTTTTATTCTTAAAGAACAATGTCTTGGTTTGGTGGCCAATTTATGACACAGTCATTCACTTGATTTATAACTTTGTTGAACAGGCTGGCTCGTCATGAGACCCCTTGCCTCTCGATTGTAACAATCTTGAGGCATTGCCCTGTTATGGTATGCAGTATTTGGAAAAGTCAGCAAGTTATAATATCTGTGATTATGATAAGCCGGCTCGTGATGAGACCTCTCATTCTTCAAGAAAAAGTGTATCCTTGGATTGTTCCTCTGAAAGTTGTGATTTCCTTAGCAGGGAGGAAGTCATTGTTTTCTTTAGATAGCTCTGGACAACAATGATAGAGTTTTTGGAAGTAACTGTTCTACATAGAATCTTTATTTTGTTATTGATACCTTTCATTGCACTGATATAAAACAATTTCTTCACTAAAGGTTATTTTCATCAAACTTTATGAAGTTGAAACTAGTGTCATATCGAGGTTAGAGTCTTTAACTGTATCTTTCAATAATAAAGATCAATTTTCCAAAAGATTTGCTATTTATACAAGCGAAAAATAAAAATCTGAAAGAGAGTTGGTATCGTTTTCGTAAATGCTTAATGTAACCATTCACAACTGGTTTTATTATGAAAAAGAGAAAAACTATTACTCTAGAAAATAGAAGAATAATCTTCTATGGAAAATATTTCTTAAGAATTTGTCCATTGACAGGCAAATATTCTCTTTTACTTGCTAAATCCTGTAACACAAATGTCGATGGACTTAAGACTTCTACAATTTGAAAAGGACCAAGCCACATTCTTTGAAATTTTGTATGTTTCCCCTTTTCTTCGTGTGCCTTGTCCCATTTTAACACTAAATCTCCCACCTGAAAATCTTTTTTGGTCATTATATTTGAATGAAAAGAGGATTTTACTAGTGCCTGATGATGAGCATGCATTTTCTTAGCTTGTTCTCGCTGTTCTTCTAATTTGATTATTTCCATTTGCCTTAAGTGTAATGAGGAAGTTGGTACTTCATCAATGTATTAAACTAGAGACAAAGAAGGAATGCTAAATGAGTCGAAAGAACTACTTCTCTCCCATAAACTAAATTAAAGGGAGAAGTGCCAATGGAAGCTTTTCTCGTTATTCGGTCTGCCCATAAAACGTATATTAAGGATTTATGCCAATTTTTATGATTTTGGTCTACTGTTCTTTTGATAATACTGATTAGGTTTTTGTTTGTAGACTCGGCTAACCCGTTGCCCTGTGGATAATAATTGGCCAAATATTTAAGTTTGAATCCTCTTTTAAGTGCAAATTCAGTCATTGCATTTCCAGAAAAGTATGATGCATTATCGAACATTAAAGTGGAAGGTAATCCAAACCTGGTGATTATAGATTGATCTATGAACTCAATGATATTTTCAGCATTAACCGTCTTGAGTGGAACTGCTTCTACCCACTTAGTAAAATAATCTGTTGCTGTAAGGATATATCTATGTTGCTTGGAAGAGTGAGGGACGATCTCACCTATTATGTCCAATCCCCACTGACTGAAAGGTCGGTCAATGTTAATTGGTTGTAGTGGTAAGGATGGCTTATTCTGTCTTCTAGCAGTAGTTTGGCAGACTTGACATTTCCTCACATAACTATGCGAGTCTTTAAATAATGTGGGCCAGTAATATCCTGCGTGCAAGATTTTATGTGCAGTAGCATCTCCAACGTAGTGTCCGCCTGCTGGCCCGTCGTGGAGTTCCTGCAAGACTTTATCGGCTTCAGATTTCTCAAAACATCTAAGGAGAACATAATCGTAATTCATTCTAAAAAGAATATCATTTATTAGCTGATATTATTTGGCTTTTAATCTTAGAGCTCTTTTCTTAGTGTAATCGAGGTATGAAGGAGCATATCCACTTTGATGATAATAAATAATATCAGCATATAATGACTGCTCATCGTTTAGGCTTACCTCGCACACTTGTACCTCTATAGATGCGATTTTAGAAATTTGCGACGCTCCAGCCAGCATTTTGCAAAAGCCTTGACCTCTTACAATGTTTGCTGGTTTAATTTCTATGTCATATTCTTGTAAGGCAGTTACCCAATTGGCCCTCTTCTCACCCACAGCCTTTTGTACCAGACGATTTCTTACTGCTGGAAACGGTACTATAATTTTGGTGTGAGTTTTGAGTAGAAAAGGTCTGAAGTATTTGATCGCTTTGAAAACAGCATAAGCCTGTTTCTCCACGTCTGAGTAATTTAATTCAGCACCTTGCAAATTTGAACTGAAAAAAGCAATTGGTGCTTCCGCCTTTTCTTGATTCGTTTGAGTGAGTATCACAGCATATGACTTATCTAAGGCAAATGTCTATAAAATAAAAGGCTATAAAAAATTCAGAGTTGCTAAAGATGGAGCACTAATGATAGCCTGTTTGATTAGGTTAAACGCTTCATGTTCATCTTGGCCCCATTTAAAAATAGAGTTCTTTTTTATCATAGTTTGTAAAGGAGATACGATTCGTGAAAAATCTGGAACAAATCTCTTTACAAATTGATTTGACCAAGGAAGGATTGCATGGATTTTTTGTTATGAGGTAGGGATATTTCAAAAATTTCTTTGATTCTGTCAGAGTCGATGTGAATACCAAATTTTGACACTATGAACCCTAGAAGTTTCCCTTGGAAGATTTGCTTTAAGTCTTTGAGATGGTCACCTCATTTCTTGGAGTACACGGTTATATCATCCAAATAAATTACTACAGATTTATTGACTAAACCTTTAAATGCAATGTCCATGGCTCTCTGGAATGTGGCACCAGCATTAATCAAACCAAATGGCATCTTGTGATATGCATATGTACCCCATTTAGTTCTGAATGTGGTCTTCAATTGATCATCAGGATTTACCAACACTTGATTGTATCCTAAAAATCCATCCAAGAAAGACATTAATTCTGAGCCTGCTACTGCCTGCAATATCTGCTCCATAGGTGGTAAGGGAAAGTTGTCCTTTTGACACGCCTTGTTGAGATTGCGAAAGTCAATGCAAATCCTAATATATCTGTTTTTCTTTCTAACAGGTACCATATTGGAGACCCATTTAGAATGTCGGACGGGAAAAATTATCTTGGCTTTTAGCAGCTTATTGAGTTCGGTTTTTATCTGATTTTCTAAGTTGGGATGAAACTTTCTCAATTTTTGTTGGACAGGTTTTTCGTTATCGATCATCGGAATAGTATGTTGGATGATAGAGGTGTCGTATGTTTTAAGTTCATCATAATTCCAAGCAAAAACGTTTTTGTATTGTCTCAAAAGACGAATATATGCTAGCTTGTCTTCGGGGGCTAGGCCAAGGCCTAGATTTATGTTTTGGGGTTTGGCATCGGTTCCTAGGTTTACCAATTCGTAATTCAAGGTCAAACTTTGGAGCTTCGAATTGGTAGACCTTTTAAACCGATATTTCAAATCATACAGGTCTTCTAACTTGACCACTGATTTAGGTATAGCACTGTGAGTGCTATCTTGCTGTAATTGCTGATCATGTTGATCTTCGTCGATTATTGGTTGAAGTATGATCCTTCAGAAATAAGGAAATTTATGATATCAGGATCGTCATTGAATATTCTCCAATTTGTGATGTTTTCAGGAATAGAAGGTCTAAAGATTAATTCTATTGAAAATCTATCTGGACTAAAGTCTTCAGAAGGAATGAGCTTAGAAGCTACGTTAGCTAAAAGGTTAGCGCTTGCATTCTGGAATTTGGGAATTGATTAAATATTGAATGCTGTAAAATGCTCAGTCAAATCTTGAACTAAAGATTGATAGTGTTTTAAATGACCTGACAGGCAATGTATAGTATTCCGTACCTGTCTGACTCCAATTTCAGAGTCTTCGAAGACTTGGATATACTTTATGTTTAGCCCGATTGCTTTGTACAATCCTTGAACTAAAGCTTCATATTCTGCTGTATTGTTGGTACAATCAAATTTGAGCCTACATGTTAACACGATTTTGTCTCCTTCTGGACTAATTAGCATGCATCCTGCTCCTTCTCCTTCGTTAGATTTGGAACCATAAAAAATAATTTCCAAAACAAAGATTTATTTACAGGTTTATCTAAAAAATTAATACATTTTGAACTATCCATTTGAGAAAAATTCTCGACTTGGGACAAAACGGAATGTTCTAAATATGGGGATGTATGAGCATTAAAATTTCCAAGAGAAGAATCTACTGAATAATTGCCAATTATGCTACTGTTAAATGCTACTGGTTCATTTTCCCCTTCTAACTCCGTTACTATGTACTTCTAATGGAATTCTCGTTCAACTTTTATTTGATTTGGCTTACCATTGTAAGGCAGCCACATATGCGACCAGTCAGTTGAGAAGTATCCATGCAATTTTTCTGACCAATCCCTGCTAAGAATTAAGCCATAAAATTCAGGGATATCAACCACTAAAATATCAATTACTTGACATACCTTCGGGTTGGATGATAGCCTTATGGTTACTTGATTTAGTTCGCCGATGACTTTGACTTGAGACCGATCCAACTGGACTATGTGAACAACGGATTTCTGTGGTTGAACATTTAATTTGGTGCATATGGACTTCGGTAGAATATTCGATGAAGCACCTGAATCCACTAAACAATTATGTACATTTTTGTTAAAAATTTCATAAGTAAGGAGAAAAGGGGGAGTATGAGATCTCGATCTACCTCCAATTAAGGCGATGTCATTTGGATAAATGCTGTTAGTCGTATTACTTGGAGGTCTTCCCATGTTATGAGAAGCTTGAGAAATTACAGTGGTAGGTAAAGGTGCAACTGGCACAACATGTAATTCTTTCATCATTATCTTTTGTTGATGCTTTAGCTTGCTCAATTCATACAGAGTAATATTTTCCCTAGTATTTTTCATGTCTTCTATGATATTGTACTCCATTTCATCCAAAACGATAAGTGTTTTAGATGGAGTAGGTGAATCTATTTGGACTGGGCTAGTTTGAGTCGCTCTAGATGTCGTTTTCTTTGTTGCAATTTTATCCTTTGTTGTAGAGCTTGCGCTCTTTGGTTTTGGGGTAGTTTGGGGAGGATCAAGCTGATTTCTACTTCGTGTGTTAACTGGGAATACTTCTTGATCTTCCTCTTGTGGGAGGATGAAATCCCACATTCCTTGTAATTCTACAATTTCTTCATCATCGGTTTTCCCTTCAGTGGCAATTTCTTCTTCCTCTTCCTCGGATTCAGCATTTGTTATAGCATTGGGCGGCTTTGAATCCGTTGACGGGCCTCTTTTGAAAGCTCTGTAGGGCTTTTTTGAAGAATTTTCTGCTACTTGCTTTTTTATGTCAACCATTTCATTAGACACGGTCTTAAGAACTTTTTGCAATCCCTCCAAATCGAATGGATCTTTTGCTTGTTTTTTCCTGGACTCTTCTTTGAAGGTGACCTTCTTAGACTTTCGATCTTCTAACGTGGATTTCTTCTCTAAGGCTATTATTCGTTTCTCTACTGCTATGGCTTCTTTCATGTTTTCAGCAAGGGTTGTTTTATTAGCCCTTTCCACGAAGATTGCTATGTTCGATGGTAATGCAGTGATATACCATTCACATCATACTTCCTTGCTGGGCTGGGAAGTAGTAGAAGTTTTATTTAGAATCTTATTGAAACGTAGATTGAAATCTTTAATCGGTTCTCTAGATTCTGCCCTAAGGTTGGATAGGTCGTTGATTAACATCGCTGTAGACCCGTCGTCACCAAACTTGGTTAGAAATTGGTCTTGGAAGATGTCCCAACTGGTAATAGATCCAAAGGGTAATGAAAAATATCACGATCCGGCTGTTCCTTGTAGGGTATAAGGAAACAGTCGAACAACAACATCTTCATTAGTAACCCCGTTGAGGTTGATGGATAGCATAAAGTTGTTTATGTGCTCTTCTATTAGCATGCTTGCCTCAGGATCGAACTTGGGCAGGCATTTCTCAAGATGGGTCAGTATTTGACTCAAGGGCGCAGGCATTAAGACTGCCCCAGGATTGTTCCACGGAGACTGGACCATTGTTGAACTGCTAACAGGGGGATTCGCAGAAAATGATCCCTGTGATTGAGAAGATGAGGTGATTATGATCACAGATGATTGAGGAGGAGTTGTAGGGACTCCACTAGGTGGATTGATAATGGTCTGGGGTGGTGGAGTAGATGGTTGACTTCGCAGTGAAGAAGTTGAAATGGATGATGTTGATGACAGAGTCTCGCTGTTGGACCCTTTAGGTGACTTCCTTGCTCTTTTCCTTTTAGGAAGAGGTAGTTCGGTTGGCCGAATACCGAAATTTTCACTCTTAAGTCTGGTCAGGGGATGAGTAGGGTTATACTGCAAAGTCACGCTACCCTAAGATTTATCAGATATTTGAGGGGAAATGGAAAATCGCTGAAGTTTATGAATTAGAGATTCGATTTCACGAGGTTTAATTACAGATTGTTCTTAAATGTCAAGATTTGTAGCAGCGGATGATACTCTAGCGACTTCTAACTCTGGATTTAAGTGTAATGGAGAAGTCAGAGGAGATGGTGAGGGCGAATTACTCTTAGAATGGTATTTTGATTTGGATTTACTTGCCATTCATAGTTCAGGCCCTCCTTCTAGCACTAAATATGTTGAAGGCCCCGAAAATCGGGTCAACAACAAGGGGGATACCCGCCCGGTCCAGATCTTGGTTGGCAGCTCCTTATCTGTTTGGTATAGCGGGTCTGACCTGGGATCTGGGACTAGTTTCCCAATTCAGTGTGTGTGTGTGTGAGAAAGAAGGGTGTTTCTGTTCAGACTGGAATACTTCTATCTAATCTAATGGTATGCTATTGTATTCTAATAAACAGAAAAACATTGAAATTTATGCTAACCCAGGGTGTGATCTTTCTTCTATGCAATCTAAAAAGATTTCGTACAATAACTGGTAATAAAGATCATTCAGCTATCATAAGAAAGGAATTCGATAAAAATGAGCTACTTCGTATAAGAAGTTAGACGAAATAGCTGTTAAAACATATCGCATAAATGAGCTATTCATACACTAAACATAAACAATAGTTATCACCGTACAAAAGTGCCAAATGATAACTCAGACATTCATGCTGTAACATATAAATAACTGAAAACTGAATATATCACTTTAACGCATAAGCAGAAATGGTTAAAGAGATAAAGTACCATTTATAACTAGTCCTACTCATGAGCTTCAAAACAATGATTTATTTTCTCTCCTTGATTCAACATCTACTAAGAGTACAGAAGTGCAACATCAGTAGCAGATATCAAATGCAAATATCAAATAACCTGTTCCATTCATTCACCAAAACCTCCTCTAAGGGTGCAAAAGTGCATGTTCTGAGGACAAGTTTTTGATAAATTTCTGAACCCTTCTCTAAATGCATGAGAAGGGTTTAAATACTACTAACTAAATAACTTATTTACAGAAATTGAGGATTCGGTTTAAATGACCGTCCTCTTTCTAAGAAAAACTATTCTAAAATTAAATCTACTAACTATTTCTAAATCTACTCCTTAATGTCGCAAGCATTCAGTACTTTTCTGAGTAGAGTTGGCTGACTGTCTTTCGCCTTTGGTTGAGTTAAGCAAACAGAAACAGCAAGCGCTGGAATTATTTTCTCAATAAAATTGATGATGCACTTGAGAATCATCCAATGAATATGTAGCATTACCATGTATGCCTGGTAAAAATGCCTTTTCAACTTGGTTAACCTTTGGACTACTTCTGCTTTTCCTTCAGTCTTCTGTTTCCAGTTTGCTCCTATTGCTGATTTCTTGCGGTTTTTGTGGCTCGCAGGTGACTGAGCAACTAGGGACCTTCCTTTTCGAACAATTTTTCTTAGCGACGCGCGATTAGTGCTAATCGCAGATCGGAAACTGCCTCTGTTTCTTGATCCGGGCTTCCCTGATGCGGTTTTTGCCTCTTGCGCCTTTTTCTCTCATTCGGTATAAAGCCCAAAATTTGTAAAAATAGTGGTTCCGTGAGGTCTTGACCCTGATAATTAAACTGTTTGTTTATGGTATCATCGTCTTTCAGTATCCATTCAACCATGACTAAACATGCGAATTCTGTGATAGATGTCTCCGAGGAGTTCTGCGGCTCTTTTTCTTCCTTGAGCGGATTAAGTATGCCTTCCAAAATGTACATTGGAGCGCTGCCTTCCTTCTTTGTTGTTTTATGCATAATGCCCTGTATAATGCTTCATCCTTCTTTCCTGTAGTTTACATTGAGGTAGAAGTAATGATAAAGGACTAATGACAGGAAAACTTTTAAATGTCAAAGATATACAAGACATGCCACCTTACGCGAGTTATTTCTTTGAAAAAACACAACGCCCTACTTCATTAACAACTGGTGATAACCCATTAATTCACATTAAAATACATGTCCAACTCTTGTCTAAAACGTTTTCTCGATCAATGAGCTAGAACCAACTGCGATGGAGGGGTCCCGCGTTTTTGCTTTGTGATGTCGCAGATTGCAATATCGCTATGTCACAATGTCGCAATGTTATCGTGTTGTTTTTATTGTAGATCGCAGTATTGCAACTTTGAGGTGTCGCAGTATTGCGGTATTGCAATATCGCAATATCGTAGATTGTTATAATTCTTGTGTAATTCTTGTGATATTTTCAATGTGCGATATGCGAGACGATATTTTAAAGTTTTTCAATGTGAGTGCGTCTTCAGTATATGCGATGCGATGAAGTTTCGCGTCGCAATATCACCTTTTATCATTTTAATTCTTTAGAAGGTGTATCCTATCATCCTTTGTGCGATGCGATATCCTTTTAGGAGTAAATTTAATTTTCTTCATTATGAAACTTAGGTTTTCTAGATTTTTTCAAGGTATTTTCCTAAGTCCATGATGTTGTAGGTTTCATCTAAAAAGAAAATGTAACACCAACTGTTTTTTTTGAGGGTCCCCACTTATTTAGTATTAGCAATAATACTTCAGGGGGGTTGTTGGTGGCCACAACAGGTCCTGACTTCCAAGATGTTGTCCTTCCACCGGGAGTGACACTCTTGGAAGCAACGACTTCCTGTTCATTATGATGAAGTTCGTTCGGAGCATAGTTCCTTTCCTATGTCAAGCTCCTTGAAAACAAAACTGGGTCTGGTCGGAGCATAGTTCCTTTCCTGTGTCAAGCTCCTTAACAAATGAAACTAGGTGTCACAAGGATAGTTATTTTAAGTGTGTCAACCTCATTAAAATAATGAAACATGAGCTCATTCAATTCGAGTGAGATCAAAATATTGTCAACCTTCACTCCATTTTCAATGGACTAAAGCTTGGGGGCATGTACCTCAAATTGAGACATCATGCTGGGGGGCATGCCCATTTCCCTTGTTTTCAAGCATAGTTTGCATGTGTGTGCTTTTAAGCTTGCATAAAAAATAAATTCATTTTCAAGCATAGTTTGCATATGTGCTGTCATGTGTGCTTTTAAGTTTGCGTAAAAATAAAATATGTGGTTAAATACATTTCGCATTGGGTCGCTTGTTATGCAACTGACACATTAGATTACATTTGTGTTAGACATCTACATGGCATATAAAAACATCATCACATGTAAAAGATCCATCCAAAATAGGCATATATATATATATATGTGTGTGTGTGTGTGTGTGTGTGTGTGTGTGTGGAAATGTTTGCACAGAGTGCATCACATAGATAAAAAATATACATGTTCGTCTTAATACATCCGGAGACGACATGTCTCTAAAAAAAAATATGCATGAAAATAAACCCTAGGTGTCTAATCCCTGTGGTGCTCATGATAACACGTCACCGCACACACTAGGCATCTCAGAAGATAGTGGATGCAACTAGGCACTCCTACTGTATGTCTCTGGTATGCTAGTGGGACATCTGCTAGCAGGGCATAGTCTGGAATCCTCCGCGCGATCCCCTCAAGGTTCTGGATCAGCTGTCCTCCCTCGGCACCCTCTTCCTGAGGGTCAGCTGTGGACTGAGTTCTCCGCGAAATGGGAGACATGCCAGCTGGTCTCTCTGGGCCAACATCTGCATACACATATAACTGTTGTTAGAAAGAACATGTATTAACGAAAAAAAAATCATGAAACATAAAATCAAAAAGAGATCATACCCAGCTCTTCGTCCCACTCATCTCTGTCCAGCAGTGGGAGATCTGGATCGCAAGTGAAATCGGTACCTGCATATGGCCAATCTTCGACTACGATCAGTTGACGACGTAGCCACCCAAAAAACTCTGGCCTCCAGGACATCTCTTGGCCCCATCCTCCTCTGGGCATCAATGCTACCCAACGAGCCATTCTTGGCTCTCGTGGCACTGGATCAGCTACTATGGCCCCTTGGCCTTGGAAGATTGGTAATCGTTCCAGAATGAACGATACCAGGATAGAACCATAGCCAAACTGTTTCAGCCTCGCTTACATTTCGTAAGCTGTCTTTTCATATTTGCTGTCACTGTTGTGGCCCAATCAAATATAGTGGGATTCATACACTCTGAGGCCAATAAGAGCTGATTTTTTGTCACCTCGTGCGGTGCCTATGCCCTCGTAGCCAGCGTTATGGTAAATAGCACCACCTTGAGTGTTAGATCCTGAATGGTGGCAATATCTACCTTTTCACTCCCAGATCCGAATTGTGCCCCTGGGCACACTTGTGCCATCACCTCACCCATCTTCTCGCCAGATGGTCTGCTCCCTATCAATATGGGCACCGGACCTCTGCGTGACAATCCAATTATAAAGTAGATGTTAGAAACATCCAATTCTAATACTTGATCTCGTAGTCTGAACACTTGTTCGTTCTCATCCAAAAGGCTGATCAAGTATTGTAAGAGCTCAGGTTGAGCTCGTAAGTAAGGTGTCAGGAAGATTTTTTTCAACCCACAATTCCTGAGGGTGTCCATGCAAACTTCATCTTCCATGGCCAATTCGTCCTCTCTCTCGTGCTCCCTCTCTTTCCATTCAATTACCATTTTGCTCGGTTGCTTGCATCCATATGGTCAAAAAACCCTTGATTAGATCTCTGGTAGGCTCAAAAATGCATTCAAATCATTTGCAAATCTGAAATTTAAGGAAAAAATTCGTTTCCGCCGTTGGCACGGGCCTTTGGCATATAAAAGCCCATTGGCACGGGTCCATGCCCGATACTCGCGCCAATGCGCGCGGCCCTAAATTTTTTAAATCCTTCTACAGAAATCAAATGAGCAAAAGGAAACTACCAAAAAATGGATTGAAATGGAGTATTAGGTAGTGCCTCTTACCTGGAACTGACGGAGCCCTGAATGGTAGCACGGATCTGTCACAATCGCCGTCCGAAGTTCGCACACCAAATGGACCACTGCTGCTCTCCAGTGAGGTAAAATGTAAAAAGTAATTTTGTTTTTACCATTTGACATATTTATAGCTTTTTCAACTCAAAATATGTTTTAAAAGTTATTTTTCTGAATATTTTAATATATTTTTTGTCAAAAATGGGTTTTACGCTTGCTTTTTGTGCAGTAACAGGTTTTTTATGCGACTTAAACGGTGAAATGAGTTATATTTTATACTTTTTTCGAACTCGGTAAATACACAAAAAAGTCATTCTGGAGTCATCTTTTAGCTCTTTTCTGACTCTCTAAATATGAAAAGATTGCTGAGTTATTCCTCTTGACTTGTTAAACATAAACAAGAGGCGGTTGCCTTTAAGCTCTTTTCCAACCGTGTAAAGATGAAAAGATCTTCGGGCCCTTGTCATTTTAGGCTCGTTAACAGTTACGAAACGATGTGATTTCAGCCGCTTTTTTACTTTTTCAGGTCGAAGTCACTAATCATGAAAAGTACTCCTCGATCGTAATGGTCGAGCGGTTCTTTCTAGCATTGTTTTATACTTTTGTGGGCTCAAGAGACACAACATTACGAAAAAGGACACCCCTGGAGTTTACTTTTCTGCTGTCTTTTCAAACTCTCTAAACATGAAAAGATGCCGAGTTCTTCCTTTTTCAGAGTCATTAAAACTTGATGACATTGGATTCTGTCGAAATGACATTTTAAAAGCATATGCTACCCCCGTCAATCTTGTTAATAAAAATAATCGGGGTACTCGCCATAAATGGTGGGGAAAATAAAACTAGAATCATTGTTGTGTCGGCAGTATGTTGCTCTTGAACATGGCACTTGTCTGCATTCGTGTCTGGGTGGGGACATCTCTTCTCGTTTTTCACTTGCCTCCATGGGTTTGGGTGATCCTATTTGACCTCTCATCTGCTCTTTGCCTTGTCACCATGACCTCTGATCATTTGATGTCAAATACTGCCAAGTCCACTGTCGTACCACCGATATGTTCAAGAGAAGTTGACCTCTGCGAAATCATCAACCTCCCTCTGATAACTCACATAATCCTGATTCACAACAATATTATCCTCCTCTGTCTCGCATCGATGATGTGGGAAACATTATGGCCCACCTTCGATCAAGGTCGCTTCCTGTCGACTTCAGTTCATTATCCAAGAAGTTGACCTAGAGACTCCCTTCTGGTGCCTTGGAGCTTGCATGCCTCAATGGCAGGTTCTTTGCATTCGATGCGAGGTTTCATCATTGGACTCTGATCGAATGATTCTACGGGTGTTCGATGCCGGCTCACTGATTCACATGCCATATATTGTACCTATAGTACCTTGAGGGTCATTGTCATTATTGGTGGTACCTCTCGCGTCTGTTAACAATTTTCATCATTGGCTGGTAATCAGACAATGTTCCTGCATGTTCGACTTCGACTCCCATATTCGCATACTTGAACTTGTACTTTGTTCGGGTCGAGATGGAGCGCAAGACCCTGGATTTTGTCTGTTGGGATCCAGGTTGCGATTTTGTGGATTATTCTGATTATTACATGACTCATTTACTGGATGGTTGCGACAAGGCCTGAGTCTATTTATCGATCCTCATTGGATGGCTGCATCCATACCTTGGATCTAGATCCTTATGTACGCTGCTATGGATGGCTGTGCCCATACCACATACATCATGTGCTTGAGATATCTGTTGTACTTCTCCACGCAGATTTTCCAGCGACAGTGTTTTCAGTTGGACATGTTCTTGTAAAGCATTTCATCCCTCTCTCTCTCTTGGGCCTCATGCTTTAGGGGGCATCTGTTACACAGCAATTTGTCACCATCCCTGTTACCCCTCTCCCGCATCTTGGAGGACTCATTTTGGGACCTATGAGAAGTGACATGACCTGCAAACACTTGCATTGCATTCCCTTGGACATGAACTTCATTTGCCCTGAAGACATCTCCTGCTAAAAACCCCTAAAAATAGCCCTTTTTCCATTGGCGCGGTTCCATAAAGCAGCCCTCACGCCAATGGGGGAAATCCTCCAAATAGGGAGCACTAGTTGGCGCTCTGTCATAGAGTCGCACTCGCGCCAACCATAATCAGTGGTGTTTTTTAACAAACAAACAACGGAAGATTCATCCTAACAAATTCTTGGACTGAATCTATCTTGAGTTGGGTAGTTTGGCTTCGGATCTCCATAGAGAGGAAGTGGTTTGCCACCTCTCTCATGGAAGATTCTTTAGTGATAAAGCCAATCCCATGAATATTGTGGATGATCCCAACTCCCCCTCCTCCATCTATAAAAGCTTGTCCATTTTCCTTGGCAAGCTAGTTCCGGGGTTCCAGAGATTGAGAATTGTCAAGTTGTTAAGAACTTCATGCTGCAAGAGCCTTCTTCATTCCCATAAGGCCAAATCTAAGTAAGGAGATTCTTGTCCAAATAACCAAGGAGAGAGAGGCTTGTTCCCATTCCCAACAAGCTTTGCAAGACATGTGCTGCTGATCACCCAGCCAAAGGAGGATTTGACGTCAGAACTATGGTTGTATTCTTCTTTGTTTATCAATAATAGACGACTATTGTTATGGTTCCACTCTTATTGTTCTTCGTAATGATGATGAGTTATATCCTTTCTGACTGATATATAGTTGCATCCATTGGATTTTATGCTTGTGTTTGTGTCATTCTTTGTATGTGCAGGTGTCCATTCACAGAGATCGTGGGGATCGTGATCTGCCAGAGCAAAGGAACGAGAGCATCAACTCTTCTACAAGCATTAGCATTGGAATCCAGGTAGGCCCTCATCATTGGTCTTTAATTTGAAATTAGGAATTTGCGTGGTAGCGTTGTATGATTGTTGCTAGACCTAATCTGGGCTAGTAGGGATCGCCTCCGTCCGCAGAGGGGATTTACCTCCATAACAATGTTATTGAGGAGGAGGTGTACATTGAGCAACTAGAAGGTTTTGAGACATTTGATCAGGAGTCTCATGTGTGAAGACTCAAGCGAGCATTGTATGGTCTCAAATAGACACCCCGTGGTTGGTACACCAGGATTAGTTATCTTAGTGGTTTGGGCTTCACCAAAAGTGAAGCGAATGTGAACCTCTATCATATTTTGTTAGAAGGTAAATTACTTATCATTGTTTTATATGTTGATGATTTAATATTAATAGGTGAGGAGAAACTGATCATCTCTTGTAAGGAATGCCTTGCAAGGGAATTTGAAATGAAGGACATGGGTCTCATGCACTAATTCCTTGGGCTAGAGGTATGGCAAGGCGATGGGGAATTGTTTGTGTCTCAAGGCAAGTATGCTAACGAGATACTATAGGGATTATGCATGGAGAGTTGTAAACCCATGAAGACATATCTAGTGACCAACTGGAGGAAGGAGATTGCCACTTCCACTGAAGAGGTGGATACTACCATTTACTGATAGTTAGTGGGTTCACTGATGTATCTTACGAACACATGACCAAATATGTGCTCTGAAGTCAACAAGCTGAACTAAGCTATGGTTAGGCCAACCAAATTATATTGGAGGGAAAGTAAGCATGTTTTAGGGTACTCAAAGGCACTACTTAGCAGGGATTATGGTACATACAAACAACAAGAATGAAGTTTTGTGGCTTAACAGATGCAGATTGGGAAAAGAGTCCATCCAACTGAAAGAGTACATCAGGTGGAATTTTCAGTGTTTGGTCTGCAACAGTTTCCTAATACATCAGGAAGCAAATATCTGTGGCACTCAGTTTGGAAAAAGAAGAATACATGGCTGTAAGTCAAGCAACATGTGAGGCGATTTGGATGAGAAAGATACTTGAAGGATTGTTTTGCCAGATGATAGATCCAACTATGATCTATTGTGATAATTAGAGTTGCATTAAGCTCTCTGAGAATCCAATATTTCACGATCGACTTAAGAATGTCATAATCTATGAGATTGTGGGCAAAGGCGGATAACCTTGCTACAATACATTCCAACAGAGGAACAAGATGATGACATCTTGACAAAGGCTTTGCCAAGAGAGAAGTTCGAGTTCCACAGGTGTAGGATAAAGGTGGTTGATAATCCCTTTCTTGCTGAGAGAGAGTGTTGAGAAGTGTAGCAAGAAAGTCTCAATTTGACTTTGCCTTAGTCAAATTGAGAAAAATCAAATTTCCACATCAACATACAACTTGTATGCAGTTAACTTACGTGACATGGCTCTTGTCACTCAGTTAGCTCAATATATTCGAGTTAGAGGACTTGGAGTTGTAAGCATGTGTGATTTCTAAATTTTAGTAATCCATTTCAGTTATATCTACTTGAGTTTAGTTAAACTAGTTCTAACAGTTGGAGGAACTTGTGGAAGGTCAATTGTGGAGTGGGACAATAATCTAACTCAATGATCATCCAATTAACTGATTAATAAGCCTAAAATAAGTAGTGCATCTAGAGAATTTGAGTTCCCAACTGTGGTGGGGATTCCAAGGCAATGTAATAAGTAGTTGTATGCTAGTTTGAGTGTACAGGTGGTGCATGCAATCAGATGATCAAAACTTGGGAACTGTGCAATCAATTGGAGGACAATTCCTTGAAAATAGAGGCTAATTCTCTAGGATTTGTGTAAGGAAATAGAGGCTGAAGCAAAGGCAGAAATTGGCGAAGTCTGGGCACAACTTGTCATTGAGCAGAGAGATAGGTTATTCACTTGTAGGTTGAGCTCATACTAAGCTAGAAATTGTAATACATCTCTATTCATATGATTAATGAAAAGAGGCTTGAGGGGTTTTTCCTAGTTGGGTTCCCCTAGAAAAAATATTGTGCATGTGTGTTATTTTTTATTGCATGTTTGAGATAGTTGTTCTAAATTGTGAATTGAATTCTGCAGATCAATAGAGTAGAATTGTGTCTCTTGTTTTAGATTAAAACTTCTTGAGCAGTTGCAATTCTATCACCAAAATTTCTATAAGAGGTAGAATAACTTCAAAACTTCATCCACCTACCACCCCAACTAGTTTAACACATGGTACAATAAGAGCCACATCATCATCCACATCATGCATCCCCACATTTGCAAGTAGAAGAAGACATCTTTTGTAATCTAATCCATGATTGTGTAGAAGTGTACATGGATGATTTTACAGTCTATGGTAATACTTTTGAAGAAGCCTTGGAAAATTTGAAAAAGGTTCTTTGCAAATGTCAAGAAACTAACCTTTATTTGAGTCATGAAAAATGCCACACATTATTAAATGAAGGAATTGTTTTAGGGCATCATATTTCAGGTGCAGGGATTCAAGCTGATTAAGTAAGTATTAATGTGATTTCTAAACTCTCAATACCGAAAACACAAAAAGTTGTAAGAATTTTTCTTATATACACTAGTTATTATAGAATATTTATAGAAAATTTTACAAGAATAACCTTCTCACTATTTAAATTGCTTTTCAAAGATAGTGAATTTGTTGCAATCGTTCATGTCAACTTGCTTTTGACAATTTGAAACAAAATATTTCTCAAGCGACTATTTTACGGCTACCAAATTGGTCTCTTACATTTCATATTTCTACTGATGGTTTGGACATTTCTTTAGGATTTATCTTAGGACAAAAAGAGCATAAAACTCCTTATGTTATTTATTTTGTAAGTAAAAATTTGACTCCTGTAGAGTTAATTTACACTATAATAGAAAATGTGTTTATTGCAGTAGTTCATGCCATTAACAAGTTCAGATATTATATTGTTGGGTATAAAACCTTTATTCATACTGAACATTCTTCTATTTGGTATCTAATGAATAAACCAATAACCAATGGTAGAATTATAGATGGCTCTTGTTATTGCAGGAATTTAATATTACTATATTAGATAAACCTAGGACAGTAAATATCGTTGTTGATTTCCTTTTTGGAATCCAAAATGAAAATAAATCAATTCCTATAGGTGACAACTTTGTTAATGAACATTTATTTGCTTTTGCTAATAAAACTTCTTGATATGCAAATATTGCTAATTAGTTAGCCACATGGAAGCTTCCTCAACAATTGTCACCAAGAGAGAAACAAAGGGTTATCATACTCAATGCCCTATACCCTTGGGTAGATGGATACATTTTCTAAATCAAAATTGATATCATAATCATGAGATGTGTAAAGGAAGATGAGGTATTGGACATATTGAAAGCATGTCAGAGCCATGTGGAGGATATTTTGATGAAAAAAGAACTACATATAAAGAACTTTCTAGATATTATGGATCTACCATTTGTAAGGATGCCAACAAATATGTTAGAAGATGTGATATCATAGAATGGGTTAGCTGTATCAAATAGATGATATATATCTACAACCTCAAGTACTCATAAAGCCATTTGAAAAATGGGATCTAGATTTTGTAGGACCAATAGCTCCAAACTCTAAGGAGAGAAGTATATTCTTGTTTATATTGATTATGTTACAAAATAGGTAGAATTTAAAGCTTCAGTTTATGCCACTAAAAATTTGTTGTTAATTTTCTATTTAAACCTTTCTGGCTTTTTTGTTCCAAAAGAAATTGTTACGGATTAGGGTGCTCAATTTACATCCAAGTTGGTCTAAAAGATTATGGAATATATAAGATCAAACACCATAAGTCTTTTTCGTATCATCCACAAGCCAATGGACAAGTGGAATCACCAAATAAAGTTCTTGAACAATTTTTTACGAAGATAGTACATTTGCATTGCAAATATTGGGTAGAAAAGCTTCAAGAAGCACTTTGGTCATACCAGATAACTTGGAAGAATGCTATGGAAAATACACCTTATGAGCTTGCATATGGAAAGAAAGTTTTGCTTCCCATAAAATTTCAAATCAAGATCTTCAGAACAATAAAAATGTTAGGATTAAATCTCTAAGAGATACACAAGTAAAGGTTGTCTCAACTTAATGAATTGGGTGATATTTTTTAAGATGCAATTCAGAGAACTAATGTTATTTAGTAGTAGAGGAAAAAATGGCATGATAAATTGATCAAATTGAAGAAATTTGAACCAAATGATTGGGTTGTCTTATCTGATTCTCTATTTAAATATTTTAAAGGAAACTTTCAAACAGACTAGTTAGGGCCATATGAATGTTGAACTACTATTCTATGAATAATCAACCATCAGAGCTACATAAGATACAATAAGGTAAAAAGTCGAATATTTTCCTAGTTATATGTGTTTTACTTTATAAATATAGTTCAATTTTCATATGTTATGGAAATTAATACATTTTGCAGTCTTGTCAATATTATTTAGCTAAATCCAAGATTTAGATAGACTCCATGGAGGATATGTCGACCCAAGCATATGGATAGATGCCAAACCATACATGCATGGTATTCCATTTATTGGGTGCAAGCAAAAGTTCACCGTTTGATCGCAATAGAAAAGTTAAACATTTTGTCAATTGTTAGATGACGCATGAACCAAACCTCCTGACGAATTGGTAATGGATTAGAAACTCAAGTGAGCATGATTATCTTCAAGGAATGTGTTGACAGTGATGGAGATCCGTCAACCAAAGGCGTCTCCTCGATGTGAAGTCCCAATTAGACCTCACACCGTTTGGTGTATGAGCCCTATTCGGAATATCATCCAGGTTGCCATATATCTCAAAGATATGCCTTAGCTCCAACTCTTAGCACAAGAGAGGGATGGAATGGCATATTCAAAAAGAAAGGGAGGTGTGCCTGGTGAGTGTGCAATTGCGACCGTGTCAATGTTATTCTACTGCAAAAAAAAGGGGAGAAAAGTGAGCCTCTAAGTGAGAGGTAATAGTACTGCCCAGGAAGAGACACACATGAACCAAAATGATCTGTCTAACATCCAACAATATACTCCATAGTGGGTGCGACGGTCTTTACAACCAACAAACAGGGAAAGATCTGTCTAGTATCCCACAGAATAATCCACAAGGATGGGACAACAATAGCAACCATTACAACACATTCTCAATAAGATAAGCACTAAAAATAACCGAAACAATTCAACTATCTTAGTGCATGTGAAAGCAAACATGAAATACAAACGTCCACAGAATAGTCTTGCAAACATTCATAGTCCATGCATCGAGAACGTGTTGACCTTAAAGGCTTTTATTATTAAGAAAAAGTTCCAAGGCACATGTTTACAATGTACATCACTAGCCCCAATAGTAGGACATTGGAGCCACTCCTTGCTCCTCAAAGAACTCGCTGATCTCTCTCTAGTGCCTTGTGGGAGGAGCCAAGGTGGAAAAGTCCTTTTCTCATGTAATGAGGTGGTATATATAACCAAGGGGTGATGCTTCCCTTTTGTGACTACCCTCATGACTGTTCAACTTCCTATGACTTTTCAACTTATCTGACTCTCCATATTCACGTGTGTCCTTTTAACTTCCACTTTATAATATATTTGAATATAATATACATGGTCCACAATAGTGATGTGGCATATGACCACTCATGACATGACACTGTTGACAGGGAATGCTTGAGTGATATGGCCATGTCAAGCCACATCTACTGCTGCGAATGATGTCTTCTTGAGAATTCTCTTGTCTTCCATCTCCTCATGGCTTGGTGACAAGAATATTCAATGATATCAAGTCTTTGGTTTTGGTTGTGAGTTGGCGTCCATTTGCTTTGCCAGATCAGCCTTCATGCTCAACTACAATAATGTCTTTTGCATGTCTTCTTTCTTCATCTCCTTCTTCATCATCCCGCCATGTTCCTGTATCTGCAATTCACTCATGACAACACGACATTAGCCCGAAAACCTCCTAGCCTAAGATGGTGCATTCCGGTCCAGGGACTAAACTGAAACTGAGTTACAAGATGGGAAGGGAGGCTCAGTGACTACACATTGCGCAATCCCAACATCCATGGCTGAGGCTTGAGGCTTGGTACTGTGCAATGCGTAGTTCAGGCTGGGCTGAGTGACAGTGTCTACGCAATTTTGAGAGACAGTGGGTCAGGGTGGGGGAATGACCCCTTGGAGAAGCTTCTGCATAGTTTTGGAGGTGAAGGGAGGCTGGTCTTCCACATGATTGCGCAATTTAGGAGCACATGAAGGAAACTTGATGCTTGTGCTTACGCAATGCACAATTTAGGCTAGGATGTTTGAGAAGATTGCACAATCCTGGAGATGCAGGCTGGGTCTTAGGCTCAAGAATTGTGTAGTGCAACAACCTTGGGAGGTAGGAACTGCACATATTCAAGGGCTAAGGTCACTACTAGAGGACTGGCACTGTGCAGTGCGCAGTCCAGACAGGACGGGTTAAGTCAAGTTGAGGGGTTGGGAAGCCTCTTCGAAAATGATTGTGTTTTATCAGTGGGATGAATGTGTGAAGTGATAAGGCTTCGACAATGATCTAACACTTAGAATACTTGATGAATCAACAACATAGATCAACAATGACATATAAATAATACAACTGCCTGTGTGCGACCACTCCATGACTAGTTATGATTGCTGTGATATTTAAGATACGCTTCACGATGACCGTGACGAAACTTGTGCGACAATGCTCAAAACTTTGTGAATGGGTGTGACAAGTGTTTATATGATTAGGAAAACTCACAAACACAAAGATGGGCCTTTTAAACCACTAGAATGATCTTATGTAAAAAATGTGACAACCAGCGTGTGAAAATACGACATCTTGCCTATCTCGCGAAAGGGAGCAAAACACATGGAATGATTTTTAGTGTTTGCGACCATACATGTCATTGAAGACATAATGATATGACAATGATAAGATGTCCTTCATACTACCCTAAGAGGTGCATTTCAACTTCGTGAAATATATGCTTCGTTCTTCGTACCTACCCTCCAAAGGGTTGTGAATTAGATGGAGTCTTCATGTAGTCCTGATCTCAGATCTTCTATCATACCCCGAGGTTCCTTTGTCTTCTTGTCTGATGATTATATTTTCTCCTCGTCTCCTTAAGTATCATCTAGCATGTCCTCCTTCTTCATCATCCTGTCATGGTGTGAGAGAGTACTTGCATTTGCAATTCACTCATGACAAAACAACATCAGTCTGAAAACCCCTAATGTAAGATGTTGCATGATAATCCATTGACTGAGCTAGAACTGATAGTAGGTCAAGGGGGAAGGATTAGTGACTGGGCTGGACTGAGGGATATGATTGCACAGTGCCCACCAAGGGAAACATTTGCATAGTGTCCATTGAGGGAAAAATTTGCGCAGTGCCATCTGAGGGAAAGATTTGCATAGTGCCCTCTGAGGGAAAGATTTGCGCAGTGCCCTTTGAGGGAAAAATTTGTGCAGTCATTAGATATTTAAGATACGCTTCACGACGAACGTGATGACACTTGTGTGAAAACACTCAAAACTTTGTGAATGAGTGCGACAGGTGTTTATATGGTTAGGAAAACTCATAAACACAAAAATGGGCCCTTGAAACCACCAGAATGATCTTATGCATAAAGTGTGACAACCAGCATGCGAAAATATGACACCCTGCCTATCTTGCGAAAGGGAGCAAAACACTTGGAGAAAACACATGGAATGATTTTCAGTGTTTGCGACCATTCATGTCATTGAAGACATAATGATATGATAGTGATAAGATGTCCTTCATACTACCCTAACAAGTGCATTTCAACTTCATGAAATATGTGCTTTGTTCTTCGTACCTACGCCCCAAAGGGTTGTGAATCAGATGGAGTCTTCATGCAGTCCTGATCTTTGATCTTCTATCATACCCCAGGGTTCCTTGGTCTTCTTGTCTGATGATTATCTTTTCTCCTCATCTCCTTAGGTATCATCTAGCATGTCTTCCTTCTTCATCATCCTGTCATGGTGTGAGAGAGTACCTGCATTTGAAACTCACTCATGAAAAAATGACATCAGTTTGAAAACCCCTAATGTAATATGCTGCATGATAATCCATTGACTGAGCCGGAACTGGTAGTAGGTCAAGGGGGAAGGATCAGTGATTGGGCTAGACTGAGGGATATGATTGCATAGTTCCCACTAAGGGAAAAATTGTGTACTGCCCACTGAGGGAAAAATTTGTGCAGTGCCCTCTGAGGGAAAAAATTGTGCAATCATTAGAGGAATTTTCTAAAATGGGCTTCCTAAGGAAATTATAAAATAATAGTGAAAATAATAAAATAAGATTAGATTGCATTATCAAATTTTAGAGGAAAAAATGGGTTTACTCAAATTTCTAACGAGAACACTCGTTGGATGCATAATTTGATTCCTCATCCAAGGAGTACCCATGTTGCATACTTTCGATGGACCCTGCTTCATGAAAAATGAAAAATACATGAAAAAATGTGATTTCATTTTCATGTATTTCTCATTTTTCATGTAGCAGGGTTCATCAAAAGTATGTAACATGGGTACTCCTTGGATGAAGAATTAAATTCTACATCCAATGAGTACTCCTGCTCAAAATTTGAGTAAAATCTTAGGGATATAAGTTGAAAATTGAAAAACTAGTTTTATTATTTTTTAATCTTTTTACCTTTTTACGCTAAATATGGTGAATCATCTCCCATGGTTGCCATCATCATCTTGAATCCTATTGGTTCTTATAAAGTTTATTTTGGTTGTACATTTTTCTTAGGAGGCCCATTTTAGACCTCTAAAGTTCTCTAATGTCAAGAAGGAAGTGGAGGTTGTAGGATGGGGTTGTGGGAGGACAAATTGTGTAGTTTCAGGAGGCAAGGGGGATTGGGAAACTAAGGCTGCACAATGCGCAAACCAGAGAGGCTTGAAGGACAAAATTGCACAATTTTTGGAGGCAATGAGGCCTGATTGAGGGAAAGGACATTGGGAGAAGCATCTACGCAATTTTGGGTGCCAAGTGATGTTGGGTTTCTACGCATTACATAGTTCCAACGGACAAGGGAAAATCTTGAGGGTTGAAAATGCGAAGTGCGCAGTTAAAGGCAGACTAGGAGACACAACTGCGCAATTCTAGAGTTCAAGATCAAGAGATGGGCTCAGGAATTGCACAAAGAAACAACCTTGGAGGGCAGGGACTATGCATTGTGCAGTTCCAAGCAGTAAGGTCACAACTTAAAGGACTGACACTGTGCAGTGCACAGTTTAGTCGGGGTCCGGTGAAGCTAAGTTCTCAAGTCGGGAATATTTTCTGAAAGTGGCTAAGTGTGGGATAGGTGATGAACCGAGATGAATCTTGATTGTGGTCACACAATTAGCATACTTTGATGACATGACAACATAAATCATCAGAACACGTAAACAAAGCATTTCCCTCTGTGTGACTGCCTCATGACAATATATGACAAGTGCGACACTTAAGATAGGTTTTAGGACCACCGTGACGACACTTGTGCGACAATGTTCAATACTTTGTGTATGGATGCGGAAGATGTTTACATGGTTGGGAAAACTCATATATACAAAGACCAACCTTCGAAACCATCAGAAAATACTTGCAAACATTATACGACAGTCAAACATGCCAAAAGACGATAATTAACCCAACATGCAAAAGGGACCAAAGAACTGCGAGAAAACTCATGAAATGAGCTCTAGTGTTTGCAACGACAATGAAAAGACCAAGGAAGGCTCTTAAATTTGAGTGTAAGCCAAAATTTTGGAGGGTGCTGTAGCATCTACAACACTTGGAAACACACTGGTTGAACTCTAACTTCTCTGTCTTGGTTAACTTCTTCTGTGCAGGGCCTTGGTTCTTCAGGGAGTATTGATTCATTGTGTAGATTACCTTGGCCTTCCCACTTATCCCATGAACAGACATGGTCCCCTCTATACCTTCTCAATCGAACACAACAGCATATTCAACATAATTCACAATGTTTCGAGTTGGGAAGGGTAGTGTAGCTCGTGAGCTTAAGATTTTTAGAGTATAATTTTTCATCTTTGGTGTTGCTCTGCTGCCAACATGCCTGAACAGTACCCCGACGTTGTTACGCAGGAACATAAACATTGCTCCGCTGCCAGCCAATCTGGACAATACCCTAGCAAAGTTGCTTGCTTCACCTCTCTGCGCATGTAGCCTTTCTCTTCTTTCACCTTTATTTATTTATTTAAAGAGGACTATGCATTGACACTTATTTATTTTGGGGCAGAAGAGGGATTCTGACTTATTGAGAGAAGAAGAACTTGTTCCTTCAAAGAAGCATATAGAGACCTTTGATTTAAGTTTTCTTGTTAAGGTTTTCCCCTCCTCTATTTCTACTAGTTGGATAAGCTTAAGAAAAACAATGTAGAAAAAACTGAGTATAGGCATGAGGTTTCTAGACTGGACATGGGTTCATGGTTGGACCAAAAATCTCCTTACAGACGGATTTTATTTTCCGTTGGAACTTCATCGGCCAAAATATGTAACCAACGCAAGGAAGACTGACAAAAGGCTAGCCAAATGCTGAAGTGTCACAAGACTCTTTATAGTTCAACCACATACTAAGAAGCCAAAACAAGTCTAGGCACAACACTTATTTGCATGATGAAAAAAAGGAGAAACTCAACAAGAAAGAAAACAAGACGAAAAGAAAGAAAACACACAACAAGGAAAAAAAACTAGAAGAGAAGATAACAAAATGACTAAAGAAAACATGATGTAGAACCAATATAAGAAAATGAGGATAAACTATAGGGAACAAGTGAAGAATGAGTGCAAGAGAGGGAAAACTAGGATGCAACTAATCTTACTTTTAACCTAATAGCTAGAAGGTCGAGGTCACGTATAATAAAATTTCCATTCAAGCCACCATAGTTGTTCCTGACTTGCATTCACACAGATACAAACAATTAAAATAGATATAAAGAAATGGGAAACAGAAAAGATATGAACTCGAATAACTTGCACAAGGAAAAGAAGGTCTTTCATTTGGGCAGAAAGATGTGTCACAACAACTACTTTCATCCAATTTGCATTCTTACCTTTCCGATGAATACCATTTTTCAACAAACCTTGGAAGCTTCTCGCTGATGCATCTCCATCTAAACTAAACCCTTTAGCAAGCACGAGGGAAGATCAAAACTTGTTGTTCGCGACATAGCTTGCCAGGTAAGATTGTTCCAACCCTTCAGTGATTGGATCATACAATTCGTGACAACCTTATTGAAATATTTGAAGATAGGAGTTTTCAATTAGAAGCATGGGATTATGACGAGAACCTTGTAGGGGGGAATATATTTGATCATTTTCAAGAGTCATGTCGAGACAATGAGGACCCGACATAACTATTAATGGAGGCTGAATTGTTTCAACTACTCGACACAAAATATGAACTGTGAGATATTGAACAATGAAGGTCAAGAGATGTAAAACCACTGTCCTTGGATGTGTTGATGGGAAAATGATACACTAAATGAAATTAATCAAGGACATAATAATGATCATATGAGATGGTTGAAGCATCAGATTCCTAGTTTGCGATCAATAAAGATAAATCAATTTGAACAGTTTTGTGAACATTTTGAATAATAGAATGATCTTCTTCACGTGATGAATGTGATAGTCCATTTCTTTGTAACTGGTGACACATTGTACTAGTATCATAATCATCGGGAGAAGTGGGAAGGGAGGCTAGTACAATAGACACATGACACTAGTCAAGGTGGAATGAACAGAAAGGAGATTGATTTGGGAAATAACTTGTGCATACGTTCATACCCAAGAGGGTTTCAGGTGCAATGAAGGACACTATTTAAGATATGATATTCACAAGGAAAGCTAGTAGCTCCTCATCGTGAAATATATATGATAGATATGATTCCTTTGGCCAAAGATGGTCTTTGAAATGATCAACTTCCACGAGAGGTACACATTCCAAACCCGAGTTTTCTACGAGAGACTTGGATGAAGACGAATGAATCGAAAAATATTCTTGAGTCTGGTCATAAGTAAAATCTCAAGAGGTTGAAAGTTTACATCCGAAATACCAAACATCTTTGAGAAAGAGATTTACAATGAATGAAACCATGCAACAAGAAGGATTGTGTGAGAGAAACCATATCTGACTTAGTACAGGGGGCTTACCAAAGTCGCGAGATCCTAACATAACCATCAACGAAAGTTGAAGTGCCTCGATTCCCTGGCGAGTCCCAAAACTTTCCAGGATTGTAAAATCACATTTTGAAGCTTGAACCAGATCATGCATAGTTTCAGGATAGATGTTTTTGCTGGTTTCAATATTGCTCACCTGATGGTAGCCATCTCTGTCACAGGTTTCATCGGATTTTTCAACTTCAACAATCAGATTACTCAAGTGGAAAGGCTCTTTTGATAGCAAATTCAAAGATAAATGAATCGGGGAAATTTCATGAGTAGGATGATTTGAAGAGTTGTCTTCATGCAAGAGAAGAGATGATGAGGGATGGGGAGGTTTCTCTATGTTTTAACTTTTTTCAATCTCATCATGGACAACCTCATTGCCTTGTGATAACTCATCGGATGAAGAAAAGGAAGAGCATAGAGTATCTTCGTCGCAAGTAGATGTATTGCAACGATAGAACATAAGGGATAGTGAGGTGAAGAGGAAGTTTTGATAAGAACATATTTTTTCACTGAATCAAATTCTGGATCCGGGGTAAGATCTTCATGAGAAACCAAAAGATCAACTGATATATGTGGGCACTTGTGATTACATGGATCAATGAAGTCATCATCATCAGAATGATTGTTGCCCAAGGCTAGAGATTGATTGGAAGAATTGATTGCATTTGATTCAATGCCAGGATTGGCAAATTGAGAATCATCTAAGAATGGAAACTCATTATTTTGACATGGAACATTCTGAAAAAGAGAGGAAATATTGAAAGTGTCTTCACTGTCTTTCTCCTCTACCTCCATAATGTAACTTCTTTGTACCTGATTGCAATTTGAGCCAACAACTTGAGAATCAAGAAAATGTGAAGAACTAGCTGGTGGAGCAGATTGATCAAGTGAGTCATGATACAAAGAGTCAAGATATGTAGATGATAGAGGATAATAGAAATCCGGATTAGCTTTGAGACTAGAGTTGTGAACGGTGACATCATCTTGTAGAATGAGGGATTGAGTCTTCACCGTAGGCTTCATGAGCCATTCCGTAATTTCCTCCATTGAATCTGAATCATGAAAAGCGGAAGAATAATGAGAAGATGGATTGGAGATTTGATTTGCATATTTCCCAGTTTTGTAAACCCGCATTGAGACTAGAAGGGGAGGAGTACAAAGAACAAAAGGGGCAATATGATCCTCCTCTGAAATTTGAGGTGTCTCATGATTCGCAAGGGTTGGGGGAATAAAAAAATCAGGGGGTTCAAGTTGACTTTGTAATGAGATAAGAACCAAATGTTCAAACTCTTGTCATAAGTGATGGGCCTCTAAATTAGACATAAATTAAGGCCCATGCCTCTAAATTAAACATAAATTAAGGTCCATCTAACCATCATTCGACATATTAAACCTCTCTTTTTGCATTAGTTAATGTATTTTTAACTTTAATATGCTCATTAGGAAGGTTTATGAATAATTGCATATTTGTGCCTAATATTATTTATTTTTGTGGAATATTATGAGAATATTGGGCAGATTATGAAGATTTAGAGGAGGGGATAATTTATGGAATTGTTCACTACTACAGGAGGATCAATATTAAATAATAAATCAACAAGATATTATGGAATTATGGCATAGATTGTGGAACTCCAATGATTGAGAAAATCTAGGAATGTATTCCCTGCCATTTAATGTAAATTCATAGTATTGGGAACCGGATCCACTAATCAAGGGATTTTGGTGCGGAAAGCTTCCTCATTTCATGAGGAATGATTTCTAATCATTTTGTATAAGTACCAATTCGAACTTGCCTCTAGGGAGAGATTTTTTATTAGTCTTCTTGTGGAGAGAACTCGTATTTTTGTAGCTCCATTGTATTTTCTTGCAGGGATGTAATTGTATTGATGAAAATAATGAATATTGGTGTCATGTTCAGATTCTAATATTGTTCTCCTCCACAGGCCTATGAGTTTCCTTGGGCTTGGCCATCCTAGAAGCCTCAGAGCCCTTTTGTATCATTTCTTTTCTTATTTTCACTTCTTATTCACATGCATCTCTTGTTTTTATTTCTTTCTACTTCTGCATTTAGTATTAATGGTTTCTTGTTGTAAGTTTGAGTTAAATGGTTGATGTAAGTTCTTTTGCAAGATCAAAAAAATCATTTCATATTTAGAAAATATTTAGAAGGTCGTAGTAATCATTGAGTTACTTGGATTAGCTTTCTTATTCCCAAATCCAGATTTGTGGAACTCCTTTGTGGCAAAGAACAATAATTTTTTTCTATTTTTTAGAGCATGCTAACGAGATTCAATCAAGTTGATTCCACTTGTATTATATAAAAAAAAACATTCTATTTCATAACAAAAATTATCCCATTGCATTTTCACTTGATTAGGTTATACATTTTATAGGTTTACTAGCTCATTAGTTTTTGAATTTCTAGATTTTCGACTAGTAATTTTATGCTATATTTTAACATAGGTTAATAAAGGTATTTTTGAGTGATTCCACTTGGAATGGGGCCTAAGACATCGTAGTCAATAACAAATTTTGTCCCATCCAATTTGGATTTGATTTACCTGGTCATTCGATGATTTATAGTTTTGTATAGTATGTTATCGCTCTATGATTTTTAAGATTGGCAAGAAAAAGGATCATAAAGGACACATCAAACCACTATGGAGTCTAGGATCTAGCCATCTTAGACTCAGAGAGGGATCTCTCTGTATATTTGAGATTTTGATTTTTCTTATTAGTATTTTAATATTTTAGGCTAGTTTTATAGATAAAAGAGTGATTAATTGATTGATTGGTTGGTTGGGGTAGATCTTGTTTAAACCTTTTCTACTGGGCTATGGAGTCAAAAACTAAATTGCATCATCAAATTTTTGAGGCATTCACAAGGCTAGCTAACTATCTCTACTGGATCTTTAAAGCACAATAAGGAATGAAATGACAAAATGGTGAAATCAGTAGTGGTTAAAAAGCAATTAAGTATTTTTTTAACCAGACTTCAGAGGAAAACATGTATATGGTAAACACATACATAAATAAGGTGCACATCATATCTTACTCTAAACTTTCTCCTCTAACACATGATTTAAATGATGCATATTGTAGAAAACAACAAAAAATTTAACACAAAAAGAAAAACATCACCAGCTAAAAATAGCTCAAGTGTGTTGCAAACAATCTTTATTATCAATGCTTCAGCTCCAAAATTACAATGCTCCAAAAGAAAAAGTCTTTCAATTACTAGGGTCCAACACCTAATACTTCCAATGCATGAATTATTTAACTAAAATCTACAACGATTTTTGTATACACTTGGCAGTTTGTTATTAATTACAACAAAACTAAAATTTGACTAATGTAACCACAAAGTGGCCACGATGAGGTAACTTGGATATATGGTCCCTTTTTTTTTGAATGTCGTTGCTGGGTAATTAATTCTACTGTAGTGGCTGATTTTGCTTCTCTTTAATATGGTGTGTTGGCTTTGCTGACTCGGCTGGGTGCTGACTAAGCTCTGCACTGTTCCTTCAGTCCTGCTTGTACTGTTCCTCTTGGTAGTCACACAAGTCACTCCATTAATCTTCATCTGGTATTTTGACTTTGATTAATCTATGGTATACTCATTTGCTTTAGTTTACTTTGCAAAAGTGGGCTTTGCTATAAAAATGTGCTTCAATTCATGTTCAATATAGATTGGATTGTTGATAGCCTCCAACATTGCTTTTCCTGTTATGCTACCTCTGATATTAGAGAGATTGACAACGTCCTTTGCTATGTCTTTCAGCCTCTTGACATAATCTTCTCTAGTCATGAGTTTATCATTAATGACAAACAAAGAAGGGAGACCCTTTTGTGTTAAAGGATCAATTCTGTTAAAAAATCTGTTTACTGTCAGCTCAAAATTCTGACATTTCTTCTCAAGTTGGACAGTCAAGTTCTTTTTGGTTAATACCTTTTTCACTTTTAGGATGGTCTTTGTCCTGTTTGCTACTCCCATCTCTTCAAGCTCATACATGTTCTTTGAATTTAGAAATTTGATGATTCTATTGGCTGTTCTTGGCATGTGTCCTAGCTCTAGGTTAGTATTTGAAATAACTTCCTTAGCTTTTTCAACTAGCTCCTTTTGTTCAAATATAGTTTGGATGCCGTGCCAAATCTCATTCATGCCATTAATGATATTGTTCCAGATAATTTCCTCCCCCCTTCCTGGAGTGTTTCCAATTGATGATTTCTTTTCAGATTTATGCAATTTTTCAATTAATGTTCTTACCCTTTGCATTTCTGCTTAATGTGCACTTTCAGTTCTTTTAATCTGGTCATGTAGAACATTGACTTGAGTTTCAAGTCTTGATTTCCTCTGTTTGAAGATTCATGCTCTCCATGGATCTGGCTAGTTGTTCTATACTGCTTCCTGTCTCTGTAGTAGTAGTTGCTAGAGTAGCTGTAAGAACAACTGCAAGAGGAAGAGCCTCCATAGTAGGGATGGTCAATTGTGCTGCTTTTTCCTTCTCTTGTACCATCTTCTCCATCTCTGTTTCCATTTTTCTTATTTGGAGTGACTACTCCATAATTAGTTTCATCATTTCTGCCTTTTGAATCTCTGTTTCCTCTATTTCGTTGGTCAATGAATCATGCATGGCAGGCATTTTGAGTTGTTTCTTCAAAGCTGCTATATCCATCTCCTTCTTCTTAATAATTTCTTCTGTTGCTTTCACACCTGATGGATCATATCCAATTTTCACCACTAGGTCTTCCAAGGACTTGATCCTATTATCTTTTGATTGAGATGAAATCTTTTCCATCTTTAGCTGAGATTGAGCATTTGATAAATCCACCTGCATTTTAAACAAATTCATGGAGGTACTTGTTAGAGTGGAGGAAATCATTTCACCTGTTTTCTTGTGCATTTCCAGCTGATCAATAGGATGAACATTTCTGGCATCAAAATCAAAAGAAATTTGTTTATAATCAGCTGGAGTTTTAGGCTTTGCTGTTTGTGCCTCAAGGAATGCCATATGCATTTTTCCTTTTTCTGAATCGAAAGGTGATAGGAGTCTGCCTTGAGAAGTAGAACTTCGCTTCCAGAATTGAGCATAAGTACTCTTTTTCAACATCTCATTTCTGATCTTTATCTCTTTGAAAGTATCAAAAATGGTCTCCTCCTTTTCTCCTGTTACATTAGCAGATGTGGAACCTTGATATTTTGTTCCCTTTCTGAGATTGGAGTGGTAGGAAAAGATTGACCTCTTGCTGGAGATGAATCAGGAATATCACTGAGATTTATCACTGTTTGTTGTGGTGATTCCTTGCCTATGTCCATGTGTATCCTTGCGCTTTTCCTAAATTTCAATTTGAACTCTTTCATAGAAGTGTCAGTCCTTGGTGACTGATCTTCTCTAGGTCTTTTCCCAGTTGCTTCTTTTTCATGTTCCTTACCCTTGTTTGGTCTGTCCTCTATACTTTGCTTTCTTTTTGCCCAAGAGTCTGTGCAGTTGAAGAAGAAAGCATTTTTTCCTCAACTTCTTGCAAGGTTTCAGGCATCCACTCAATCTGGTTCATAAATTTTTCTATTTTAGGCCTGTGAGTGTGAATGTAAGGTTTTGACTTGTTCTCCACCCTTTTCTTAGAGATGATGCCCCATGGGTCATAGGACCATGTGAAGCTGTGAGTGAATTTCATTTCTTTCAATTTCTTGTCCGCCCCCCCCCCCCCCCGGCTGCCTCGCGGTTGCAAAGAAAAGGCCAATCTAGGATTTGATCCTAAATTGAGACTTCTTTGCTGCTACAAAATGTACTTCATTTGCATTGATCATCTACCTGATATACTCAAGTGCAAAGATCCTCATGGGGAGGAATTTTGGCAGCTTGTAAGGGGCCAATTCACACCCATATACCCTCAATTTTGTGTAGTTTTGGTACAAGTACCAATCTCTTGTTCTTGCTTGATCTGTCAACTACATAATCCTTTTAATTTCTTCCCTTATTCTGGGTCTGCTATTCCACTGAGGAGGCTCATAACTGGATGGACAAACATCTCTATGAATGTTTTGTATGTGAAGTTCCTTTGATCCTTCATTACTAAGGTTGTCCAGAAGATGATATATTGGGGTTCTCCTTCTTCATTCAACTTGGTCATTGCAAACTGAAATCTATCTACCTGAAAATAAACAAACATGTACACTAATACTGAAGAATATTGAAACACTTCCTCTGTGGTGAAATTTATGAATTACTCATGGATGGAATCTACCAGGAACTGACTGAAATTAAACAAGATAGAAGGTTTTGCATCAGATGACAATATTGACATGAAACCTATTATGGCTGCATCAAGCCACTAATCTGAATAATAGCCTAGCAGATATGAAAGTACAATGACTATATGCCTGGTTCTTCTAGGGAAAGCAGAGGAGGAATATGGAGGATTTTTGCTAGGCAGTGGAGTTTGTTCATTAATGAAGAGTTCCAGGATTTTATCTCTTTTGGCAAAGTCTAGTGTCTTGTACATTTCACTGAGGGTTTCATGGGAAAAAGGAGAGGGTCCTTCAATGGTAGGAGCTTGCATCATCTACATTATAGATTTAGCATCAATGGTAAACATTATGTCTCTTGGTGGGACTATTACTGCGCTTTGCTGTGCGTTACAACATGACTAGAATTTTTTGATCAATTCTGGGCAGCTATGGGTTTTGGGAAAAATATAGAAAGGAAAATTTGTATCCCAGAGTCCTATATCATCCATTTCATCAACAAATTTGTCCTCCCACCAGTAGTGGATGTTAAAGAGATCAAATTCAAATATGGTTTCATGTATCTTGAAATCTCCGTCTGTAAGTGGAATATGGTCCAAGTCCACTGGTGGATGCACCATTGGATTGAACAACTCTCGTTCTTTCCTCTTCGGTGGCATGGTTGTCTTCCGCAAATTTTTAAACCTGCACTGTTTTTATTTTTGAATTTGCAGGTGAATTGTAACAGAAAAGGAATGAGAAGAAAAGGGAACTCAGAGAGGGAAAATAAAAGAGGGAATGAATAGAAAATGAGTTTCAAGAAGGGGGATGTTTGCTAAACACAGAGAAGTGCAAATTTCTGCACTGTGTTACTGTTTCACTGTGTATGCCCAAGCAAGCCTTCACCTTCTCCTGTAAGAAAAAGAGAACATATTCAAAACTCAGTAAATGAGTGAGATGATGCATTTGTAGTTTTGGAGAATCCTCGTTGAAGTGGCTTGAAGTGGCACGGGTCCATTGGCTAACGATCCAACAAATTGAATGTGCAACGATATAGCGCGGGGATGGAGGTGATAAGCGGATGGGATAGAGTGGCATTGCGGAGCGGCGAGATTGGTGAATGGTCACAACATAGGGGTGGTTTATTGGAAAGCGAAAACCACTTTTCAGAGGGCCTATGGAGTGGTAAGGTGGGGGGGGGGGGGGGGGGGATGAAAATTCACGACAACGTGAGACGTAAGTGGTCCGAAACCACTGATTTCGGAACCCCCTTCCCCCCCCCCACATTAACATTCGGAGGGTGAGGGGGGGCGGAAACTCATGTGGGCCATTGGATCAAATATCGGTTATGGGGATTTGATGAAAGGTGTGGGGTGGATAATAGTTGATGTGACGGGCACGTCAGTGGTGGGGTAGGAAAATGAAAAAGGTGGGAAGAGTATAGGATAAATTTAGGAGTAATGTATAAGAACCCTAACCTTTTAAATTATTATTATTATTATTATTTTTATGAACATTAGAAAAAACACATTAAAGGATTTTTCATGTCCTTTTCCCTTTGTAATTCTCTCAATCTACCCACCCTTTTGTTTCTAATCTAAATTTTTTTCCTTTTTTTTTTGCAGGGTGCATTTGGAATTATAGACCCCTTTTTACTTATTTATTTATTTATTATTTCTAACCTACTGTATCACTTATTTCTCCTATTGGCCCAGATTGAACAGTGGAACCAATTTCATTTCTACCTAGCTACTAGTTTGCCAAGCTTGAACTGTTTGGTAGATCTTTATTTTCTATCATATCAACAGAAATTGAAATTTGTTCAAACATGTATCTTTATTTTCTATCATATCAATAGAAATTGAAATTTGTTCAAACATGCTTAGACTGTATGAATTGAACAATATTTTGGGTTTTCTTTTCTTGTCATCATATTTTTTTTCTTTTGTTTTTTTTTAAATACTTACTTTTTTGGAAATCAATTGAATATTGAGATCTATGAACAATATGAAATCTGCAATATGTGAGACACTCAATCACCTTGAGATCCTATAAATTATAGGACTCTAACATAGTAAATCTGTAACATCCTGTAGTAAAACATGGGATCTTGTAGGAGAACTAGTATATCTTGTAGCAATCTGTTTTGAGCCCAAATTGAGAAAAATCATCATTGAAGCTGGGATTATGCTCCTAATTGACCTCCAAGCCATCAAAATCATTGTACCCCTCTTCCTCCACACCTGTCTCCCCTGCGAAAGATCAAGGAAATATTAGCATTTGCATTTTTAAAGTGAAAAGATTAAAAAATGAGTTCTTTTATATTTATACATGCACACAACAGTTATACTCTCTAGATCAAATTTCATGCTTTGATTAGTTAAAACATCACATGTGACAAATAGGGTTAAAATAGGGTTGTTTTGCAAGCAAAGTGTGTTAATAAGTAGATAAATGATTTCATGTTACTTTACACACATTTTTAAATTCAGTCTTTCGTTCCTGCAAATAGGCAACATTTCTTTTCTCTCATGACAACAAATATAGGACACGTTATATGTTGCGCATATAGTGCCGATACCTCTTAAGTTTGTACGAACCCTAGGTTGATAATTAAAGTTGGTAGCCTTGGGAGTTGCAACATTCTTGTTGCAATACTGAGGCTAGAATGCTGCAAATCCAAAAGCTCATCACTTTTTGGCGTTGTTGTTGGGGAGGTCTCAAAGTATGCATTGTTTTCCTCCTTAGTTGATTCATTTATTTTTACTTTTTGCAAAAACAAAAAAATAATTACATTAGGTATATTTCATTTCAAAAATAGAAAAGTGCACTGCATTAGTGTTTTCATTGATCATAAAAACACCAACCCAACCCCCCATTTGATCACGTGGTGCAGTAAGAGCCACATCACCATTCACTTTTGCAGGTAGAAGAAGAATATGGAAAAGAATGTAGAAGAAATGGATGGAGATGATGACAATGAGGAATATCCTCTCGGGTTTCCCATTCAAGATATTGATGGTAGTGTGCACATGAAGAACATCCCTCCATATTTTCTTCCAAAATTTCATGGTCTAAGGTCAGAGGATTTGAAAAATTTTCTCTTTGAATATGAAATTGTTTGTAGATCTTATGGTTAGTTATTAAAACCTCAAAAACTGAGATTGTTTCTAACAACATTGAAGGATAGAGCTCTTAAATGGTTCATGAGTTAGGGACAAATTCAATAAGATCATGGAATGATATGCAAAATATATTTCTAGAAAAATATAAAGATCATGATCATAAAGAAGAAATCTTTAGAATGAATAAAAGAGAAGATGAGATTTTAGAGGATCTAATAGAGAGGTTCATGTATAATGTTAAGAGGGAAAAATTACATCATTTAGGATCTGACACACTAAAAACCCTCTTACTTAGAACAATTAGGAGTGAGTGGATTGATCTCCTTCATCTCATGAGTGGAGGTGATGTATATCAACTATCATTTGAAGAAATTTGTGAAACATGCAAACACATATCAAGAGGAAGAGAAAGAGTAAGAAAATCAACATCAAGATCGGTAAGTCAAGATAAACTTGGAAATTTGCTTGATAACTTTAAAACAAAAATTATTAGCAATCTAAGCGAACAAGTAGAAATTTTAAGAATTCAAAATCAGAAAAAAGAAGACACTGATATTTGTATCATCCATGCAAAATCACATGATGTTAAATATTGCACTTCATTACCGAGGTTGAAGGAAGTTTACCAAGAGGACAATGGAGCAAGTCAATTGCCAGTGCATCTATGTTATGTAGCTCCAAGAGGACCATGACAACCTATTTAACCTAGTATGATGCATGAACCTAATTCACAATTTCAAGCTTATGCACATCCATCTCAAATTAATTGGAACAAACCCTTTCCTTGGCAACATTGACCATCTCAACCCCAAAACCAATCTTGGCAACAAGGTTGGAAATGAACTTATGGGAGTCATCCACAATATCCTCAATATTTTCCTCAATATCCTCCCTACCCAACTCCATGTTATCCCTACCATTCACCTCCACTACAACGACAACACCAACCACATCCATCTCAAATATTCACTCCCACTCAACTACCTATACCAATATTTCCAAACCCACACATTGAAGTAGCTCAACCCACTTAAAATGCTGAGGTACAACAATTATAAACATCTCCTCTTGAGATCAATGGTATTCACCATAGCTCAGGAAGAGTATTGCAAAAAAGAGATTATACTGATATCATTGAAGGACCACCTCCAGAAGAAGAAGATTCAAATGAGAAGACCACATAATCATGGGTTGCACTTGATGAAGAGCAGACATCAAAGTCAAAGATCGAGAGAGCTCCCTCATGGTTACCATCAAATCCTCCATGTATTCAAGAGAACAATTAGCAAAAAGAGGAAGATTTAAAGGTCATGGTAGAAGAAGATATGAAGAATGACCCAAATAAGCAAGAAAACCAAGGACATCAAATTTATATTGAGGTTTGGTTCCAGAAAATCAATAAGATGGAGCATCATTCTCTTATTCAACTATGATTGATCCTTTCTAAGTCAAATCATTTGGTCTCTGAAATTTAGGTACATGTCAAAGCATACATTTCAAACCTACACATCATTTTGTTTGTCATCTTCAGGTGCACATGGCTCCATTGGAAGTATTTTTATACTTGAAAGTGATTTTGTTTTTCAAGTAGGGTAGGGTAGAAAAAAATAAGTGAACAATAAGAGAAAAAATAAAAACATCAGGTGAAAACCTCATTTGAGGTGCTTCAGATTGGCTCATTGATTGAAAACCTTCAAAAGGCGGTCAATGGGTTGGGAAAAAAAGAGAAAAAAGAAAAAATCCTAAGTGAAAACCTCCTTTGAGGCGCCTAGGCAAACCTACTAGTTGAAAACCTCATTGAAGCGACTAGCAAGCTTAGAAAAAAAGGAAAATAAAAAAATAAAAAAATCCTTGCTCCATGTATCTCTTTGATGAACGTAGGTACTCTCCAACATCTACAATGAACAAAAACAAGTTGCCACCAAATAAAGAAAAAATAAGTCAAACCTAGTTAAAATAAGTCAAATTTTGATTTTCTCCTCCTTTTCACAAATGCTTCAAAAAGACCAAGGCCATGCTAATCCATCACCCTCATCCACTCATCATTCCCAAGCTTCTACCACTCATTTTCCTTGCGGTCCCAAAATACTTCAGGAAGGCTCTGTTTTACTATAAGAAATACAAATACATAGAGAAAGAATTTATTTTTTCCATAACTTGAAAACCATGCATCCATTTAAAAATATGTTTCATGGGGAAATGCATATGGGTGATGGTTACATGCCCAAACAATTGCAACAAATTCCAGTGCACGGTTTCCAAGAAATTGGCCTGCATCATCTTAATCCATTTTTAGTTTTTCTCTAGATCTGTGCATCCATTGACCAATTTTGTTTTATGGGAAGGTTCATAATGATGATGGCAACATGCTCAGAAAGTTTCAGGTCAATCCATTCTACCGTTTGGGAGATATGGAGAAAAAACAAGTTTGCTACAAGAGGCTATCTTGAATTACTACAGGAGTTTCCTGTAGTACTACAGGGAGTTCTGAAAATCTGCAGGAAAGACAGTTCGATGGAAAAATTATGATGCAGGTCTCTTTTGGGATAGGAAAAAGGACATTGACTTCACCACATCTCAACCATGTCACTCTATGGCCACACCTTCCACTCATCCCAATACCTATTTACCCTCCACTAGAGAAAGGACACAAACATTAAAAAAAGCGCAACTACAGTAGCCTATTTGGAAGTAACAACAGGCTCCAGGCCTAACCTTCAACACCATGATTAAAAGAGGAGAAGCATAATGAAAGACAAAATGAAACTCCTCCAGAGCTCAATAACAACAGAGGAAGCCATCACTTGCACATCAACAAGAAGACAACCCATCAACAAAAAAGAAAAAGACAGTCAAGAATATGTACCTAAGTCATGAGAAATGCAACAACATCAACTCAATAACAACATGTATGTTTTTCCAACAACCATTAGGTAGGTACACATATGCAATATTTTTTACTTCTCTTGAACATATTATAGTTAGAAATTTGTTGTCAATGCATGAGAGATGAGGTTTTATAAGGTAAGGATGGGTCAACAGTCTCAACCACCTTCAACTAGTTAATTGCAGCTACTCCTTCACTCATGCAATGTTGAAAAGTCAAATTATGAAGAGTGATGATTTCAAGGAATGAGGACAACAATTAAAAGAAGAAATTTTTGCCAAGGCTAAGTCACCACAACACTCCAAGCCCTCCATCCACTTCATATTCACTATCTATCCATCATTCATCCATTCCAATTTCATAATTTCAAGAACAAAACCTATCTCACCCTGAAAATTTCTTGAAAAAGAAAACAGAGCATCCTCTCCATTTTCACAAACCTACATCATTTCTCATCACTCCCATACAGTTAGAAGACTCTGAAGGAAAAATGAATGACTACTATAGGAAAGCAAAATGCTGCTACAAGAAGGAATAAAGAAAAAATTGTGCTAAAACCCAAAATGACAGTGCCTAAGAGAGACCTAATCAAAACAAAGAACTCTAAGGCCATTAGGAAATCATCTAAGCCACAAGAGAGAAGAAGAAGGAAACAAGGGGAAATGAGGCATCCACCATCAAAATAGAACTCAAATTGCAGTGATGAAAAAATACTTTCCAAGAGGTCTCTAATCTCTTTCTAGCTTTTGTCCAAAGCCTAAAATATGTTTTTAGAAATGAGAGAAAGGCATGGGAGTCAAGTTGAAGATCTGTCTTAGGCTCAGAATATCATTTAAATAAAAAAGGGTGTCTTGTAGTTTTAGCAGAGTTTCCTGTAGGTTTCTTGTAGTTTTGACATGAATTACTACGTGATGTTCTAGTTCTCATCTAAAGGCATTTTGAAGGTATTAGAGGTGTCCAAATGGTGGAACAAAGTAGCAGAAGGTTGATAAGGATGTGGAAGACCTTGCCAAACTGAAAAATATTTAAGAACCCATCTTGAATAAGAGGAATAAAGCAAGCTAATTGTCTCCAGAAACAATGATTTTTCTGTGCATAAATAGATTTTTGGGCTTGTCCTTGTAGAACTTACAACCAAGACTCTTAAGAGAAAGGACTGAGGGGTGCACAAGAGAGAGGCCACCAGGGCCATGAATGAGGCACAATGAGGTCACTAAGTTGCTCAGAGGATGAATAACACTTTCAACAAGGGGGTATGATGGACCTCTAAATTAGACATAAAATAAGGCCCATGCCTCTAAATTAAACATAAATTAAGGTCCATCTAACCATCATTTGACATGTTAAATCTCTCTTATTGCATTATATAATGTATTTTTTACTTTAATATATTCTCTAGGAAGGTTTATGAGTAATTGTATATTTGTGCCTAATATTAGTTATTTTTGTGGAATATTATGAGAATATTGGACAGATTATGAAGATTTGGAGGAGGAGATAATTTAGGGACTTGCTCCCTAGTACATGATGATTAATTTTAAATAATAAATCAACAAGATATTATGGAATTATGGCACAGATTGTGAAACTCCAATGATTGAGAAAATCTAGGAATGTGTTCCGTTCCATTTAATGTAGATTCTAAGTATTGGGAACCAGATCCACTAATCAAGGGATTTTGGCGGGGAAAGCTTCTTGATTTCATGGGGAATTATTCCTAATCATTTTGTATAAGTACCAAGTCGAATTTTCCTCTAGGGAAAGATTTTTTATTAGTCTTCTTGTGGAGAGACCTTGTATTTTTGCAGCTCCATTGTATTTTATTGCAGAGATGTAATTGTATTGATGAAATTAATGACTATGGGTGTCATATTCAGCTTCTAAATCTTGTTCTTCTCCACATGTCTCTGAGTTTCCTTGGGCTTGGCCTTCTTAGGATCCTTAGAGCTCTTTTGTATTATTTCTTTTCTTCTTTTCACTTCTTATTCACATGCATATCTTGTTTTTATTTCTTTCTAATTCCGCATTTAGTATTAATGATTTCTTGCTATAGGATTGGGTTAAATGGTTGATGTAAGTTTTTTTACAGGATCAAAAACATCATTTCATCATTAGAAAAGATTTGGAAGGTCATAGTAATCATTGAGCTACTTGGATTAACTTTCTTATTCCTAAATATAGATTTGTGGAATTCCTTTGTGGCAAAGAACAATAATTTTTTGCTATTTTTTAGAGCATGCTAACAAGATTCAATCGAGTTGATTCCACTTGCATTAGATCACAGAAAAATTATAGTTCATAACAAAAATTACCCCATTGCATTTGAACTTGATTAGGTTAGGCATTTTGTAGATTTACTAGTTCACTAATTCTCAAATTTCTAGATTTTCGACTAGTAATTTTCTGTTATTTTTTAGCATGGGTTAATGGAGGTTGTTTTGAGTGATTCCACTTGGAATGGGGGCCTAAGACATCGCAATCAATTACAAATTTTTCCCATCCAATTTGGATTTGATTTACCTAGTCATTCAATGAGTTATAATTTCGTATAGTAAATCTATAACATCTTGTAGTAAAACAGGGGAAGCTATAGGAGAACTAGTACATCTTGTAGGAAATCCTGTAGTGGCCTATTTTGAGCCTGAATTGAGAAAAAATAATCATTGAAGTTGAGATTAGGTCCCTACTTGACTTTCAAACCATCGAAATCATTGTACCCCTCTTCCTCCACACCTGTCTCCCTTGCCAAAGATCAAGAAAAGATTAGCATCTGCATTTATGAAGCGAAAAGATTAAAAAAAATAAGTTCTTTTTATATTTACACATGCACACAATAGTTAGTATTCTCTAGATCAGATTTCATGCTATGATTAGTTAAAACATCACATGTGACAAATAGGGTTAAAATAGGGTTCTTTTGCAAGAAAAGTGTGTTAATAAGTAGATATAAGATTTCATGTCACTTTACAAACATTTTTAAATTCAGTGTTTCATTCCTGCAAATAGGTGACATTTTTATTCTATCATGACAACAAAGGAATGACACATTGTATGCTGCACATATATTGTCGATACCTCTTAAGTTTGTACGAACCCTAGGTTGATAATTAGAGTCGGTAGCCTTGGGAGTTGCAACATTCTTGTTGCAATACCGAGGCTCATTAGCAAGAAATCTCAATTCATATGCTTTTCATGAATCTCATAACAAAGGTGAAGAAATCGATTGGAAAAATCCTCAACTTATTCATTTTTCTTCTTTCTTACGAGATTGATTCTTCCTAAAAATTTTTAGTACTCATACTTATTGAAGGATTTATGAAGCTCCTTGGCATTTTGGTTGAATGGATGGATAGAAGTAATGGGTAATGTATGACACCATTGACTAACACGACCTTCGAATGTGAGGGTGAGTAGTCTAGCAATGACATATTTGCAATATATTTCATTAACAAGAAAAAAACAAACAACTTGAAACAAATTTTCACAAAACGTTGATTTACACTCACAATCGAACTTTAATTGGGACAGGTTATGAATAACTTCTATAGGGATGATACTGTTAAACTCTTTAGAAAAAAATCTTGGGATTATGATTTGGGAAAGAGCCATTTTGAATAAGAGATTTAAGCTAGACTCAACAAGCATAGCTTGATGTCCAACCCTCCTTCTAGCACCATTTTGTTGATGGTGTTGGAGATCCGTCAACCAAGGGGATCTCCCCGATGTGAAGTCCCAATTAGACCTCACACCGTTTGGTGTAGGAGCCCCATCTGGAATATCGACCAGGTTGCCATATATTTCAAAGATATGCCTTGGCTCTATTTGTCAGCATACGAGAGGGATGGTATGGTGTCTTCGAAAAGCAAGGGAGATGTGCCGGGTGAGTGTGTAGTTACGTCTGTATCAAGGTTTTTCTACTGCAAAAAAAAAGGGGGAGAGAAGTGAGCCTCTAAGTGAGAGGTAATAGTACCACCCATGAAGAGACACATATGCATGAGAATGATCCGTCTAACATCCAGTGGTATAGTCCACAACGGGTATGATGGTCTTTACAACCAACAAATAGGGAAAGATCTATCCAGTATCCTGGGAATAGTTGATGGTGATGGGACAACAATAACAACCATTACAACAAATTCTCAATAAGATAAGCACTAAAATAACCGAAATAGTTGAGCTATATTAGTACATGTGAAAGAAAACATGAAATACAAACATCCACAAAATAGTCTTACAAACATTTATAGTCCATGCATGAAGAACGTGCTGCCCTAAAGACGTCTGTTATTAAGCAAAAGTTCCAAGACACTTATTTACAATGTACATCACTAGCCCCAATAGTGGGACATTGGAGCCACTCCTTGCTCCCCAGAGAACTAACTGATCTCTCTCTAATGCCTTGCGGGAGGAGCCAAGGTGGAAAATTCCTTTGCTCGTACAATGAGGGGGTATATATAATGAAGGGGTGATGCTTCCCCTTTGTGACTGTTTGACTACCCTCATGACTATTCAACTTCCTATGACTTTTCAACTTACATGACTCTCCATATTCATTTGTGTGCTTTGGACTTCCACTTTACAATATATTTGAATATAATATACATGGTCCACAATAATGATGTGGCATATGACCACTCATGACATGACACTACTGACATGGATTGCTTGAGTGATATGGCCATGTTAAGCCACTATTGCTGCCGTGAATGATGTCTGCTTGAGAATACTTTTGTCTTCCATTTACTCATGACTCGGTGACAAGAATATTCAATGATTTCAAGTCTTGGGTAGTGGTCATGAGTTGGTGTTCCTTTGTTTTTCCAGATCAGCGTGCCTGCTCAACTACAATAATTCTTTTTGCATGTCTTCTTTCTTCATCTCCTTCTTCATCATCTCAACAAGTCCCTGAATTTGCAATTCACTCATCACAAAACTACATTAACCCGAAAAACTCCTAGCCTAAGATGATGCATTCTGGTTCAGGGACTAAGCTGGAACTGAGTTACAAGTTGGGAAGGGAGGCTCAGTGACTGCGGATTGCCCAGTACCAATAGCCAGGGTTGAGGCTTGAGGCTTGGAACTACGCAATGCAAAGTTCAAATTGGGCTGAGTGACTGTCTCTGCACAATTTTGAGAGACAATGGGTCAGGCTGGGGGGAATGACCCATGGGAGAAGCTTTTGTGCAGTTCTGGAGGTGAAGGGATGCTTGTCTTTTGCAGGATTGCACAGTTCAGGAGGACAGGAAGGAAACTTAATACTTGTGCTTGTGCAATGCGCAGTTTAAGCCAGGTTGCTTGAGAGGATTGCACAATTATGGAGGTGAAGGTTGGGTCTTGGCCTCAAGGATTGCGTAGTGCAACAACCCTGGTAGGCAAGAACTGTGTATTGTGCAGATTCAAAGGCAAAAGTTACTGCTAGAGGACTGGGACTGCGTAATGCGCAATCCAAATAGGCTGGGTTAAGTGAAGAACATAGTTACCAATTAAATGAGAACTATTACCTTAAAATGGGTACTCTAGTCCGAAAACCCCAAAAAATCATGAAAAAACAGGCTGGAATATATATACTATATATATATATATATATATATATATATATCTATCTATCTATCTATCTATCTATCTATCTATCTATCTATATTATTATATATATATATATATATAATATATAATATATATATATTGGGTACATTTTCAACATTTTTTAAAAATGGTAGTAAAAACCAAATTTTTGCTTGCAAAGACACCCTGAAAAAAAAGTTGATGCTGGAATAATATTTTTTTTGGTCTGTGTTAATTTTCAACATTTTTTAATAATGACGTTATAAAGTAAAATATCATGACTCTGAAAATCTTTAAATTTCTAACAATTTTCAATCATGAATTTGAGGAAAAATACTTATCACTGTTTTCAACCATAGCATTAAAGATAAAATGTTCATGGCTTAGAAAAACATTAAAATATTGACAGTTTTTCAACCATGGGATTAAAACCAAAGATTATGACTACAAAAAAAATAAATTAAGTTTCAAAATGTTTTAAAAAAAAACTAAAAAACTTTAAAAAAGAAAAGAAAAAACAATAAAAAAAAAA
>APFE030947675.1:3005-20633 GCA_000404065.3 Pinus taeda | reverse complement strand
CTTAGCGCAAAGAGAAGGATAAGTTCTATTGATGGGTCATAATCTTTAAGCTTGAATGATAGTATCTTTGTATGATTTTGGTCTGTTATATGTGACACTTGCTTGATCTATAACACTGATAATCTGGGTTAATTAGTATTTGAATATCTGAAAGAGCGAATTATCCTTTATAGATCTGTACGTAGGTTCAGTGAAGCGAAGGCGTGTATACATGCTGGTTCAGTGAATGAAAACAATGTATACGTAGGTTGGTCCAAACATAGAAGCGTATGCACGCATGTTGCAGGTTATTGAAATAGCGTATATATTTTGAGTTGTGATCTAGCTGCTTCTGTTTATTGTTGTTGTGTTCTGGGTTCAGATTTTGGTGGGTGGTTTCTGGTACTGTGTTTTGGTACAACTTTCAGAGAAGTATCTACTTGATTCAGATCTAATTGGTGAAAAGGAGATTGGTTGATTCTTGATGATTGATTTATGTTCATGGATCCAGTCTGAAAATTTATGAAACGTGGTCCCTGGAAGAAAGAGAAGGTTGTAGCCTTCTGTAGGCCAGCACTTACGTACTAGTATCTTGGCCAGTGCAAGAGCTAAAAGAGGGATGTAGCTCCCTTCCAGGAGAAGCTGGAGAACGAGAGAGGGTTGTAGCTCTCTGCAGGTTGCAGCCTGTGTACTGGTAAAGGACTGCACCACTACATTATAAAAGAAGTTTCTAATTTAAAAGAAGACAAAGATGAATTGCAGCAGGTGGTTTTCACCCACATTGGGTTTCCACCTTATATCTTGTGTTCTTGTGTGTGATTGTCTTTCTGATCTATTTTACCATTTCTGATTACTGGTCATTTGATTCTGAAACACAGATTAACAATCAACATCAGAAAGATAAAGTAAATTAAAAGTTTGCTTTGTATACACCGGTTTCCTTCTGCATAGTTGCGTATATACGCGGGTTTAATTAACTGAAGTAGCGTATATCATTTGATTTTGAAAAAGGAATATTTGACTTGATAATACTGATTCACCACCCCCCTCCCCCCATCTCAATATTATTTCCAACAGTGTATGGATGTGACATATGTTTACATGGTTGGGACAACTCATATACACAAAGACCAACCTTCGAAACCATCAGAAAAGGCTCACAAACATTGTACGATATTCAAACATGCAAAAAGATGACAATTAATTCAACATGCAAAAGGGACCAAAGAACTGCTAGAAAGCTCATGAAATGAGCTCTAGTGTTTGCAACGATAATGAAAAGACAAAGGATTCGAAATTTGAGTGTAAGACAAAATTTTGGAGGGTGTTGTAACAACTACAAAAGAATGAGAAGTCAACAGAATGATGATGTGTCTAATATTAAATATTTCTATGATTCATTTCATTGAGAACAAATCATAAAAATTAGAATTTCAATAGAAGTTAAAGGCTTATTTGTTATTCATTGATCTGGTTTCTAGCGTTTAATTTCTTAAAGGTGTTATTGTAAAAGACACTATAAATATGCTTCACTGAGAAGCAAAGAGACATTCATTATCATTATCTTTCCTTTGGTTAATGTTGGCTCTTTTGATCATGTACGCACTATTTTGATTTAATAAAATTTTCTTACTGTTACAATTGCGCCTCAATGAGAATAGTCCATATTTGATCACCAAGTTTTATGAATAGTTTAAATCTCGTGCTCCAACAGGAGGACCCCTTGTTGTGTACAATAAGTGTAATTTAATTTATTTTCATTTATATTTCGTAAATTTATACTCTACTTTTATGCTCTGTTTATTTTCATTACATCTGTAGAATTTCTCTCATTAGTTTTAGTTGTTCTTTTTTAGAGATCAAGCACTTAAATAAAAATTCGAAAACCACAAAACATTTATTAGTCCTATTTGCTATTGGTTCTTTATTTTTGCAATCATTTTTAGTCTCAGATTTCTAAATAGGATTAAGAGTCCTTGCACAACATTGTAGACATATCATGGTTCCAAAAATGAATGATTTCTAAGTTTTCATACACATACCCGATTATCTCCGTTCGCTTTCATAGTCACTTGCTTTCGTATTCTATCAATTTATCGCAGATAATTGTAGTTTGTCCTTACATTTCATAGATTAGAAAGTGAAAAGTTTTTCATACCATAAACTCCCTTTTATTTTCCATAGATCAGAGTTCATAGAGTTTAGAGATTAGTAAATTAGAAGTTGATTGCTTTTATAGAATAACTTGTCTTTATCTTCTTAACGGTTTCAAAGTTCCCATAGAATACATTGTTTTCACTTTTCATAGATTATAATTTGAAAGTTTTCATAGTATATACCAGTTGATCTCTTTCCTAAAGGTTAGTTTGTTGCTCTTAGATTATATTCATTACTTTTCTATATTAGAAATTTATTTCTTGCCCTAGAATAGTCTATTCTTGCTTTCATAAATTTGAAATAGTTAACTTCCTTTAATTTCACTGAACATGTGTGCTCTCATAAGTAAAATTTCATTGCACTTTTTAGAATAAGTATTGCATAATTTACTTCTTTCAAATAAAATAAAATTCTCCTTGAAGATTTGAAAATTGAAAGGTTAATCTCCTATCACATATAGTGTAGTGTACTTCATAAGTGTACGAACCTGGATTGAAATTTTAAGATAGGTAATTTAACACTTGATTAAATTACCCAACATTTTTGGTGCCACCATGGAAGTATACATAGGCATTAATTTTCAATTTAGAATGTATTTTTTTATGACAAATTTTATTAGGAAGAGTGGTAAGATGAGAGGTAAGAACTTTCACATCATGATTGTGGAATTCTTCCAACGCAGAGTTGTTGTGTTGCTTCTCATTATTAATTGAAATCATTCTTAGTTTCTTAAGAATTAGAATACATTTTAGAATGCATGTATAGGGAAAGATACTCTAGGGTTTGATTTGTTAGAACTTCAATTCCATCATCACCAACCAACCCCACTAGATCACGTGGTGTAGTAAGAACCACATCATGATCCATCTCACAAATTCTATCTTTTGTAGGTAGAATGAGACTTCTTGACATACAAAGAATTGAGATTACAACCATAGAAGAGCCAACTTATTCTTCTAAAACAATAGTTAAGTAACATGTATCTCCATTTGAAGTAATTATCTTTCTTTCTTCAACAGGGTAACGACTCTTTGGACAAGAATTAGGAATAACTACTGAAGAAGAAAATTAATAATAAACTTTGTCTAGAGAAACATTAGTAGAAGAATCGAAATATGAAAATCCAATTGAATAACTTTATTACCTTAGTTTAGAAGGCTCGATGGCAGAAGGTGAAGGAGAAATATTTCTTCCAAATGGACATGAAATAAAAATAGGAAGAGGACGAGGAGGAGAACTACCACCACTTGGAGGTGGTAGAGGAGGAAGAAGACCCTCGATGGCGAAAGCGGCAATCTAGGTGGAGGTAGAGGAAGAGACAATTGTTGATTAGTGGTTGTCATTGATGTCAATCCAAGTAGCACCAGGGGCTACCCTGATCTTGCATGGGAATGTTGACTTGACAAATTACTCTATTCTGAGTCAAAGATCTTCTAGATGGATTCTACTCGTCAAGATTTTTCCATCGATATATGGCACACCACATAATTCTTCACGGTTTGAGAGATATTCATGATTGAAGTTAGTAACCCCAGTTAGTGGGCTAAAACCCTATGGGGTTGTGGCATGGCACTCATAATTGGATGTATTCATTGAATAGTTAATAATGAATAATTTGTTTTCTCTCCTAAAATCCCTCCAACATTCACTTGTTGAGGACCCTCTCAAATCAAGAAATTCATATAAATAATGATCCTCATATCCTTCTCTAGTAGGGATTTTGTTGCTTCAAACAGGTCATTGTGAAAATTTCGATATAACTTTTTTCTGCGAAGCTCCAGAAGCTGAAATTAAGCCGAAATCTTGATGAATCTGGTGACTGAATTTTAGATCTTGGTTCGCTATATTTTCGGAGATATGATTTGAGGAAGTTAGGGTTTTTGCAGGCTCCTGAATTCCATGTCAAACATGTGACGTTGGGAAAATCATCATAACTTTCTCTTTGAGTATTGGATTCCAATTTCTTAAATAGTCACAAAAAGAGGACGCTTTGTAGTTTGTTGAGTAGCATTTTCAGGGCTAACGACTGCAACAGTAACACATGGAACTTTTACAAGTTCGCTCTACTGAACCAGTTTATAATCAAGTCATTATGGGAGATTGTGCATAACTCTTTCTTGAAGAATCCAATCTTGATTAGACCTATTGGGTTGGAAAGAGGACTTAGAGGGATACCACAGGATGAAATCTTAGACCCTAGATATTTGCAATTACATAAATACAATAGATTCAGTATCGAGCTCCTAGAAGCCAAGAAAAAGCATGAATTCAAGGATCACTACAATAAGGACCACCATCAACAATCAAGGGTAAGTCTCCTAAAACAAGGTATGTATGATTAGTGTTTACATTTGAATTTTGAGTATCATCTCTGACATATATTTTTGCAGGACTACGTAAGTATATACAGTGTCTAGGTTATATCTCTCTGTCTCTATATGTCACAGTTAGTTTTGATACCACATTTCAGATGTCCTATTCTTGATACTAGACATTTGATGCTACATATTCTTGATGCTACACCAAGTCTACTACATCTATATGATGTTGTAGGTTCATTTTACTTTTCTTTTCATAGTTAATAGAATGGTCTCTATTGTTGTACTTAGAACTTGGTCCATCACAAGTCTAGGGTCTGTCATCAATTTTTATTGTATATATCTTTAGGTCAGTTTTGGATATAGACTTGCATAGAGTTCAGGCCTATATCAAGAGTGAGAGTCTTTGTCTACCACTGTAACAAGTCAACAACAAAAGTGAAAAGCACACTTCAAGTACGCATTGTAATTTTAAATTGCATTTATTCATTATTATGCACTTACATGTGTTTTGCAGGTAGAGGTAAGTTAAAGGGTATTTTGTTTTGTTTTGGGATTGGTTTCACCGAAATTTTTTTGCATGCAGGTAGAAGAAGATTCAAGTACATATTCAAGCAAGAATTCAAGAGAAGAAGTATCAAATCAAAGGAAGCATTGCATCGAGACATCCTTTGAAGACATGACAACCATCTGTATATTGTGAAGAAGTGTCAAGGCCAAGAGTCATCATTGTAAATTTGTAAAAAAAAAAGTCATTTGTAAAAGTGTCATCATTGGAAGAGTCATTATTGTAAAAGAGTCAATTTGCCTTGAGTCGAAAAGGAATTATTGGGAGGTATAGGAGTCTTTGTTGGGATAATGTCATGGTTGGGTTGCAAGTCATAGTGTGATTGGGTGTTTGGTCAAAATCATTGTAAATCATATTGTATCATGGATCGTTGTCTTTATAGGGTGGTAGGGTGGTGCTAGTTAGGTGAATGAAGTTACCTACAGGTTGGGGCTTGTAAACACTTCAAGGTGGTAGGATGGTGCTAGGGTGAGTTGTGGCTCGCTAGGATGTTGGGGCATCCATTCAATTGATTATTGAAGAAACCCGATCGTTGGGGCATCCTTCTAGTGGGAGCTAGAGAAGAATGCTTTTCTAGAATTCTAGGAAGTTGTTGCTTTCATTTCAGTTGGGGGTGATTATTAAAGAATTTATTATTAAAGAGTTCGATGGTTTTTTACTTGGAGGGGGTTTTCCACCTAAACTTATTGTGCCTAATGTGTTCTTTTATTTACTTTTATCACTGCATAAACATTAATAATAATTGAAGATTAACTAATGCTCTAAAAAGATTTAAAAGTGCTAATTGCTAAGGAATAATAATTCACGCCCCTCTTAGTCTTTCCAACAATTGGTATCAGAGCCTGTTCCTTCAACAACAGTCTAACAACTGCAAGAAGATCATATAGTATACTAAGAAAAAATTTCCTTTGTTCAATGGAAATGTTTATGCACTTTGGAGTGGAAGAATGCAAGTTCATTTTTTGACGCAAGGATACGAAGTATGGGAAATCATTGACAAAGGCTTCACATCGACCTAGGATGAACAAGGTAAGAAAAATATGGTATATGATGCAAAGGCTAAAGATCTTATTATCAGTCGGCTTGTCGAATCTGTTGATCATAAGGTATTGAGTTGCAAATCTACTAAAGAGGTATGGGGCAAGCTTAAAAATATATATGCAGGTGACTCAAAGGTGAAAGAAGCAAAGCTTCAAATTTTCAAGGAAAAATTTGAGCAACTCAAGATGAGAGAAGATGAAGATATTGCTGCATACTTTCAGTGTGTTGATGAAACAAAAAATACATTGGAAGGTTTGGGAGAACCTGTTGAAATGAAAATTGTTGTTTGAAAGATCCTCAGAACCTTTCCAACAATATTTAACCCTAAGGTATCTGTCTTGGAAGATAGATCAAATCTGACCAATCAGCATAGATGAATTGCATGGAATTTTTATGGCATATAAAATGAGGATTGAGGAAGAGGGCGACACATCTCACTTAGAAACAACATTTGGCACATCCAAGAAGAATAGTAAGGACAAGCAAACTTCGAAAGAAAAAACTTGCAATTGTAAGGATGAGGAAAAGGAAGAAGATGAAGAATAATTCTCAAATAAATAGTTTGCCTACTTCACGAGGAAAATGAGAACATGTACGGAAAAATTCAAAGGTAAAATTCCATTAATATTTTTTGATTGTGGTGAAGTTGGCATTTTGCAGCCAAATGTCCTCACAAAAATAAGGTTGTTACAAAAGGAAAGAAAATTCCTAAGAAGTTCAACAAGAAAGGCAAGAAGAAATGGTTTAAGAAAAGTTTCTTCTCCAAAGAAGATAGCTCCTCATCTGAAGAAGATAGTGATAACGAAGGAGAATTCAATGAAAGAGTATTGTTTATGGCCAAGCACAATAAGTAAGAGGCACCTGATGAAGAAGGAGACGAAAAATAAGAAAGACTGAGGTTGTATTTCAAAATGAAGCGATCAGAGTTATCAAAGAGCTCAAGGCCGAGAAGAATCACGCCAACACTCTTGAAGGCGAATTAAAGATAGAAAGGGAACATGTCCTAAATCTTAAAATCAAGGTTTAGGAATACAAACCAATTGAAAAATCTCTTAGGAAAGAATTGAAGGAAAGCAACAAGGAAAGAGAAGCATTGGAAGATGAAATCATTTCTTTACGAAAGGAAGTAAAAAATGGAAAAAATCTTCAAAAATACGCCAACTACTCAAAGAGTTTGGATGAACTCATCAGCAACCAACGATTGTGCAACGACAAGACTGGTCTTGGTTACAAATAAATATTAAAAAAGGAGTCAAGTCCTTATATGCAAAATAAAGGAGATGGATATGTAAAATATACCAAGCCGGTAGATCTCCCAGCTAGATCAAGAGATCAAGACTTGCAGGAAGAACCTTGGAAGACAATTCCTTGAAGAATATTTCCTCCTAGGTATCAACTATCTTTTATGGTCATTGTTATTCATGTGGAAGGTTTGGACATAGAGCTGCAGAATGTTGCATGTATGTTTGGAATGAATATAATTCCAGGAGATCTCTCTGAAGTGGATATTTTAGAACTCAACAAAATATTAACATATTTGATCATTTGAGAGATGATGTTGCATGTTACAAATGCAACAATTTTGGACACTTGGCCAAAGATTGCAAACTTGGAAGTTCTTCAAAGGAATTCTCGCAAAATCAGAATGGACAAGTATGGAAAACGAAGACTGAAAGGTGTGCTCTCACTCTCAAGGCTTAAAGCAATAGAAACATATGGTATGTTGATAGTGGTTTCTCAACGCATATGACTGGAGATAGAAATAGGTTCATATCCTTGAAAGAAAAGAAGGATGGTACAGTGTCTTTTGGAAATGACGGGTCTTCAAACGTCATAGGAGCAGGTACAATCACTCTTGGAAGTAAGGATGCATTAGCAAAGGATGTGTTGCTGGTTGAAAATATGAATCACAATCTGCTCAGTGTTGGGTAGATGTGCGATCAAGGACACACGATGTTATTCAATTCGAAGAAATGTGAAATCAGGAAAGAAAGGTTTGGTAAAATTGTGGCTATAGCAAGCAGAGCTCCAAACGACATATATATTTTGGATGAGACACCTAAAGGGTGTTTCTTGGCAAAAAAATACAAGAGCTAGTTATGGCACAAATGAATGGGACATATACATTTTGACAATTTGGTCAAGATCAACAAAAAGGAAGTAGTTAGAGAAATGCCAAAAATCTCAAAACCTACCAATGATATGTGAATCTTGTCGGCGTGGCAAACAGACAAAAGTTGAGCTCAAGAGAAAGGAACATTTTGTGTCATGTCCATTGGAATTAATAGATACTGATCTATGTGGTCCTATGAGAACAAAAGGTTTAGACGATGAATTATCCTTTATGTTAATGATAGATGATTACACCAGAATGACAACTGTCAATTTCCCGAAGAAAAAGTCTGAGGCATTCAAATGTTTCAAAATCTACAAGTAATTGGTTGCAAATGAAACCGATTTGAAGATCAAATTTCTAATATCAGATAATGGTGGAGAATTCATGTCCAAAGATTTTCAACAATACTATGACAAACATGGAATAAAAAGGAAATTCTAAATAGCCAGAACACCACAGCAGAATGGAGTAGCTAAAAGAAAAAACAGAACCGTAGAGGAAATGGATAGAACCATGTTCAAAGACTCAAACTTAGATGATAAATTTTGGGTTCAAGCAATTGATACTGCCGTATTCATTATAAATAGAGGCCTTCTCAGGAACAATTGTAACATGCTTTTGTATGAACTATGGAAAGGAAAAACAACTAACGTCAAATACTTCAAAATATTTGGAAGCAGATGCTACATCAAAATAGAGGACCAAATATTGGGCAAGTTCGATTCTCGTGTTGAAGGTATTTTCATTGGTTATTCACGCAAAAGAAAGGCTTATAGATGTTACAATCTGAGGAAAAAACAAATAGTTGAAAGTACAAATGTTACTATTGACGAAGACTTTGTTCTAAAGGATAACAATGAGATCGTCTCTTCAAGAAAATCTAAGGAGCTTGAGGTAGAATCTGTGAAGGATGAAGAAGAAGCTCCAGAACAAGACCAATCAAATAAGGAAAGACTAGTCAACCAAGAAGAAATAAGAAATGATCAGCAGGATGTACAAGAAGTTTCTCCAAAAATTTCCAAAGAATGGTATAAAAAGAATCATTCGTCAAATCATATCATTGGTAACATAAATGAAGGAATTGGAACCAGAAAAAGTCGACAACTTTGTTCATCACAACAAGCCAATCTTGTGCTTTTAGTGACTTTTGAGCCTACCAATTTTGAGGAAGTTAGTCAAAATGAACATTGGGTAGCGGCTATGAATGAAGAAGTGGATCAAATTGAGAAGAAAAACACTTAGGAATTGGTTCCACAACCAAAGGATAAAAATGTTATTGGAACTAAATGGGAATTTAGAAACAAATTGAATGAGTAGGGACAGGTTACTAGGAATAAAGCAAGATTAGTTTGCCAAGGATTTGCACAAGTTGAAGGAATCGATTTTGAAAAAACATTTGCTCCCATTGTCAGAATGGAAGCTATCAGGATGTTTCTTGCCTATGCATGCTCGAGGAAAATCAAGGTCTACCAAATGGATGTTAAGTCAGACTTTCTAAATGGTGAATTGGAAGAAGAAGTTTACATTAAACAAATCGAAGGTTTTCTGCTCATTGACAAAGAAAAATACGTTTGCAGATTAAAGAAGGTAGTACAATTCAACCCATCAAAAAATTGGTAGTAGAAGGAGAGCCAGTTGACAAGCTGAGCCCTTGGAGCTTAGAGTGTAGTCTCATATATGAAAATGGATCTTTCCCAAATCTTGTTCCCAAGGTGTTTATCTGATTTGTCCATTTTTCAATGTTTAATCCTTTATGAGCATCTCTATCCCTTGTCTCTGTTAAAGTTTGATGTGAGGATGGCCCTTCCATAACCGAACACATTTTTTATTTCCTCGAGTTTTGAAAATCTTACGAGATAGACAATGAAGAGTTTTCTTGTGTGCTTTTCTCCCTCATCCTTGAAGGTCGCTTCAAGCAATGGTGCCAGCGATGGTGCCACACACTGCCAACAGCTTCCATTCACTCATTCGAGAAACTCATCGGTAAGCTCCGACAAGTGTTTCATAGGTACGACTTTCAAGATGTGTTTAGTAGGATAAATGAGGTTAGAATGAAACTTGAAGAATCTCTAGAAAATTTTGCTTTTGGATTTGTCCATCTTTGTTTTGAATTACCTGAAAGAGATGTCGACTGGGTGTATTTGAGAAAAAGAATTTCAACAGTTGGTTTTCGTTTCTCTGCAACACCTTCCAACTGAAACAAGGCCTGAATCTTGTGAGTGTCATGATAATATACAAGTTACAGGTTGTCTGGGCTTTACCCCTAATATTGTGTTTCCTACCTCTCTAAATCTAGAATAACTTCAAGCCTCTGAGGAGGAGAATAATGCTTGTGGGATTTCTCATCGTCCTCCTAATCAGTTACATAATAAGCTTTTTGGTTGTGAATGGTTCAGATGAGGAAAAGTGCTTTTTGGGAAATAAATCAGATGGCCTTGACTTCAAAGCTCTCGTATATCCTTTTGATCTTGAATCTGAAAATTATGTTGATATAACATCTCTTCTTGCTGATGGAACCCAGATCGAGTCCATTGAACATATGTATCACTATATTCCTGGATCTCATTCACTTGTCAACAATGGCTTGGGTCTTATCTCACGTAAATTTGAATGACTTATCAAATCCATGAGCTATGACACACATGCAAATCCTTTTGTGCAAGATGTGAGTCTTGGTATGATTGGTGCTCCTTCATATGACCCTTTTCATCTAGGGTACCCTGATTTATTTCATGAAGCTACTACACCAGTGGTTTTGACAAATCATTCACATCTTTATCTTGCTCCTGTTGATTGCAATCATGTACATGTGGGTGATATTTCATAGTCACAGTGAAGATCTTGAATCTCTTATTACTGGTCTCTTCCACCCGCAATAGTTAATAGGAGAAGAAAAAGGATTTACATCTTGACAAAGTCAAGATGGTTCTCTCACTGCTTCCTTTTCACTTTCAAATCAAGAGGAGCCCTATGTGCCAGATACCAAACCTAATCGAACCGGTGGCTTTAGTGGTTGTCATTCTATCAAATACATATTCGTCCATACCTCTGATGATTGTCATTTGTATCCACCTACTGATCTTACGAAGCCACCAGAATTTGATGATGCAACTTGTGAAGTTTCAGAGACTCATCAGGAAGTTGACGCACTTCAACTTCCGCTGATGGTTATGTCAAGTTGTCACGTTCCTGATGAGAACCTTGAACCAAGTCAAATTAAAGTTTCTAAAATTAGGGTTTCTGCACATCACTCTCCTCTCAAAATCATCTTTCTAGATGCAAGCTCATCTTGGAAATCCTCTGATTTGAGTAAGGTTTCTCTAAACACATTTTTCCACACCCTATCAGCCGAGATGTATCAACCTATATACCCTAATTTGTTTGTTGAAGGGAGTATTCTAGCCATTGTCTCAAATCTTTTTGACTGTTTCCCAGCCAATACAGTTTGTCGATGTATACAATCAAATGATGTCTTACAATCTCCTATATGGGAAGGGGCCAATTTCCTGACCTCTCATCCGCCCAAGACTCTTCCGGTTGATTCAATTCATTCTTAGGAATCTAAAGAATCTGATCTATTGAACTGCCAATTTATCAATATTCAGACATCTGATCCAATCAAAAATATTTTCACTGATAGTCATCCTTACACAACTAATGATGACCATATGCATTCACCTGCTAATATTGCAAAACTACCGATATTTGATGGCATACCATTCGAAGGTTCAGATATTTGTCAAGATGGTGAGGCACTTCAACTTTCGTTCATGGTTATGTCAAGACCCCACTCGACGAAATCCATGGACAACTTCAAACTAAGGTTTTCGAAATTAGGGTTTCCACGCCTAAATCCTCCAGTATCCTAGTTATACCCGATGGAAACCCCTCTTTTTAGAGTCATCAAGTTGATCATCCTCCATATCATAATAGGGTTGCTGATTGGATTGAAGGATCTTATCTAGTGGATTCCTCTACTAGTAGGCAACGTCTTGCCTCACTTACATTGGATTTAGGGTCAAGCATGAATGGATGTATGTCATGGATGGATGCTTATAAATTTCATGTTTGTGATTCTGTTTACTTGGATTGGATTGCAGTTTGGCTTGAACGATATTTTCTGGTACATTTCGTTGTAAGTAGATGTGACTTTCTTGCTATTGTGCATGTTTCATAGGTGAGCATTTTGGATTTTTCACAATTTTATTTTTAGATTCTAATCACTGTCATCTTTGTTTTTGCAGGTCAAAAATTGTTGCAAGGCTACATTGGAAGTTTGATTTCACATAACCCGACCTCCTCCCTTATTACATTAGTGTTTATGGTTTAGACTAGTTAGGTTTTAGTCATTTCTTATTAATTTGCATTAAGGTTTTCTCCTTAGCATTTTCTTTATGGTTTCAATTTTTTATGTTTAGTTTTCCTTACTGCAAGTATTGTACTTTCCTGCATTTCGATTTTCCATTGGCTTGCGTTTACATTCTTGTGCAGCTCATTGCTGCATAACATGCATAACATATTTGCATGGTTATTTTATCTGCAATTAGATGATCTCTTTTGCACATAGAATTATGTTGCATCATAAGCCATGTATACTGCATTACATCATGGATCTTTCTTCTTGCTTGGCATACACTTGCCTTTGATCTAGCCTGACATTTCCTTCTATGTTGCATGCCACTGCATGAGCCTTCGTGAACCTAAAGCTTTCGAACCTTTGATAATGTGAATAACTTTCTCACACTTGTTTGCACATGCTCAAACCCTAAGGGAAGTTTTCTTGGCCTCCTCGCACATGTTGACACCCTAATATGGTTACATGGTTGTGCTTTCCCTAATATTAAAACCCTAACCCTAATGATCGTGTGTGGTTGTGATGGTTACTCTAGGAGGTAGCTTCTCTTAGAACCAGTCATCAAAGTTACGTCCTGGACATCTCTTCTATGAGTCTAACTTATTAACAAGAAATAAGAACAAATTGCTTGTGGGGAACCCTAATCAGTTGAATGACCTATAACCATAACCTAAACCTTGTGCTCAACATGGTATTGAATGTCTCAATGAATTGTTTTCATTGTACACTTTTTAATTGGAGATGAGATGTGGAAGCTTAGCATGAGGGAAAACCATAGTATCTTTTAATTTCTCTCAAACAAGAAACAACCTCTCTTGCCCATAAGATAACTCAAGATCCCTCATCCGCCCTTGCGCAATGGTTGACCATAATAAGTGCTAGTGTGCACATGAAAGAAAATGAATTTAAATGAAGGGTAAAGGACCGAGAAAGGATTCCTACACAGAGAGGTAATGCAATGAATCCACCAGGGTACTTACCAGGCTCGCTAGTAACAAAGCAACGTTTGTGATTTCTTGAAGTGATTCCATGGGGGTCCTGTCCAAGCCTGCTAGCAGCAAAGCAACACCAAAAACTTATTTTAAAATTCTGGATACAATAAGACCTCTTCCTCATTCTTTACATCATCATTAACTATTGATTGGGTGTTTACTAAATGGCAGGACCTAGCTGAGACACAAAGGAAGGCATATTTGTAAAGGTCAAGGTAATGTGAGAGGTACCCATAATGACTGTTCAATATTCCCTTGCATCATTATCCAAACTAAAAATATTACAGGGATGTTGGTGGAGATACTAGAGTCTATTAGTGGTTTGCCAATTGTTGTAGCTGCAACAACAACACCCAAAATCTTTGGCTATATCCAAAATTTTTGGGTCCCCCACTCCTCGCCCCAAACTACTAGGGTTTCGATAAGTCCTTCAACCTGGTTACTCTCCCCGTGACCCTTCCTATCAAATATTGAAGTTTACCCATTCACGCATTACATGTTGCACCCACACATCATGTGTTGTCTCATGGTTTCATTTGGGTTTTGAAGGTTTGTCGCTTCATTGATGTGCTACTAGTCTCCCGTGACTTTGAAAATTATCATTCCATAATGTGCATTCCAATCAGTAGGGGTACTGTGTGTGGGCAAGCAAGATTTCATATGGTTCCCCCTTAGGTTGATCATATTATGGTTTGAAAGAAAACTTATATTGTCAAAATAAGAGTTTCCCTTCATGCTTTAACCCGATTCATATGGCTGTAGGGGCGCATCCTCATCGAAATTGCATGGCATCATGATAAGGATCATTTTTTTCATATTCCCCTAGGATCATTATTGTTTCCTCGTCTCATGTGAATTAGGATTTGCAAGAGTAAGATCTTTCCCTTGCATTCTTGTAACCCTAGACTTTCTTAACTAGGAGCAAGGGGCTAAATCACTTCTACTTGCATTATTTACCTAATCTCCCATCAACTATTAATGATGTTCTCAATAACATTGGTCATTTCATCATCCCTTTAGATACTCATATGCATGATAATCCAAATTTTCAAAGAAAAATTATGTTATTCATTCAAAATATCACTAGTGTGTGGTACATCTTATGTGTCCTAAGTCTTGGGTTTCTTTTGGATTATATATATATATAACTAACCTATATCTACATTATGATGTGCAGGTCAAGTGGACACAACATAATGGACCCAATCAAAAGGTTTGGATAGAGTATGCATATTCATTAGATGTATTTCCAATTACAAGACTGTTATAGACATATTTGGGCACTGCAAACCCAATCACATATGTCCATAAACCAAGGGTTTCTAAGTCACTAAAAGTGTTGTTTCAACCCTAAAGGAACAAAGTTAGCTGATTACATCATCTCCCAAAAGTTCTCCATGAAAAAATGCTCAGAACTGGTCAAGACTAGACCATACAGACTTCTCAGTGCTAAGGGTGCGATGCATCTCACCTGGCATATGCAGAAGGTGCGATGGATACTGAAAAGCCCTTCTGTAGGGTGTGATGGGCGAGAGTAGATAGTTTGCAAGGTGGATGATCATGGAATCTTACAGAAACTTCTCCTGTGACACTTGCCTCTCTGAATTTGCCCAGGGATGAGTAAGAGATCATGAAATCTCCAAGTGGAATCGAGAACTATCAGAGAAATGGCACTAATCAAAAACCCATAAGCTGAATCACTCACCTGCAAACATCTGTATATGGATCCCTCATCCCAGAGATCCAAAGGCTGGAATCTTGTATTTTGTAAGGAAGTGCTATTGGTTTCTTTGTGAGACATCATAGTGTTGGGTGATCTAAGCTTTTCATGAGGTGAAGAAGGGCTTTCATGCTTGGAGGATGATGTTGGGTCAGATCAATGGGTTGTAATCCTCTCTTCTACTCTTTCTATAAATAAAGCTATTTGAGTTTTCCTCCACATTCTTATATGTCTAAGTTGATGTATGTAATTGTGTGGCCAATATATATCTGATCCTGTATTGCTTATGATTGTAGATCTCTATGCTTTGATGGTGTTATGTTGCTTTGACTCTATAGGTGTTCTTGAAGCGGGACAAACGAGGAAGGAGCGGTAAAGATCTGTCAAAGGGGAGAGAAAACAAGCAAGGAGCCAAGTGAAAGACTGAGGTTGGTACTCTTTGCTTCTCTCTCATCTACTTCTCGTAAAGGAAAACATAAGTAACTTTAGTTTGTTGGTTTCTAAGATAGCTACCCGTCTTAGTGGGACTAGCAGCTCTGAATGGACACAAGATTTCTCGGTAACAAAATGGCGACTCCGCTGGGGATCGAATAGCTTGTTTGCTTGTTTCTAGGTTTTTTACTTTATAAACTACAGACATAGCCTGAAGTTATGCCAGCTAGCCTCCGAACTACTTTTGCTATGCAACTGCAAAGTAGATAAACGCTGCTTCAGTCAATCTACGGGTTAGTTTATGAACTAAACATCTGACTTGCAAACATCCTAAGTGCCCTGGTGGTGGCTCAAGTAACCTCATTAGATCAGCCTGTATGATTTGTATTTACTGGCTATCATTAGCTCAGCTTAAATCCCTAAACTAAGCTGTAAACTGTGACCAAAAACCAAGTTAAAGTCTCAAACTTGGACCATCACACTGTCTCCTTTTGACAGTCTGGGTGCATCGCACCTCCCATATGCAGTAGGTGAGATGCATCCTTGTTTCCCTGTGTTACAGGTGCGATGATCAGATAAGACTGTTTCTGCCTCCAGATTTTGGTTTTTCTTCATTCTCTTCAGCTTTATTCAGGAGTTTTGTTGTCTGTGATCAATATACCATTGTTGAAACTCTCTTCCTTTGCATTATTCAGCCTCCATTGTACAAAGAATTGTGAATGTTTTTATGTATTTTTTTTTCGCCATTTACAATTCTCCTTTATAAAGAAGTAGCTTAATCAAACCGTCATCTTTTGATTTGGAAGTGTCACAAGTGTCGTTTTCAGTCAAAGAAAATAATTCTACTCTTTTTGATGGTTAATTACATTGCTACTCTTGTATTCGATCTGAATTAATAGTATTTCAAAGTGTTGAAAGCAATTTTCAAATTGAAGTTGAAAGTGTCGCTTTTAGTCTTCCTTTCGTTTTTTAATTTCAAAATCACAAAGTGTTGTCTTAGCCTTCCTTTCATTTTTTAATTCGAAATCGCAAAGTAGTCTTACTTTCATTTTTTGAATTCGAAATTGTAATGTATCGTCTTAGTCTTCCTTTCATTTTTTGAATTTGAAATTTCAAAGTGTCATCTTCGTCTTCCTTTTGTCTTTTGAAGAGAAAATTGTTAGTACTATCGCTTTGAGAGAAAAGATAGTTCAGATTTGTACTTAGCATTCTTTTTGTCATTCACACATTAAGAAAGTAGAAAAAAAATACATGCATGTGCATTTGCATTTAGACTGCTTGTTTATTTTGATTTAGGACAGTGCATCTAGTGTGCGTTCTCTGCTCTATGGTGAAAGAATCTCACTTCTCTTTCCTTAGTAGCTAGGATTTTCATTGCAAAAAGAAGAGTAAATGACTATTTATCATCTTAGATTGCATATTTAGGAATTGTATATCTACATCACGCGGTGAACCTCAAAGGCAAACTTCTTAAGAAAGATCAATTGTAAAATAAATTCAATGAACATAAAAATGCTTTGGAACCTAACGCACAACATTTAGAAGTCTAGGCTAGAGACGTATTCCGGCGTCGTAAATCTTGGTAATTATCGCTTTCATCGTAGGTTGGGTGATTCCTCCTCTTTGAGACGACAAGTGGCAGTACGAACTTGTGCTCCCACGTACCATCGAGTATATATTGGGAGACCACAATAGGCTATATCCTTTATCCTTAGGAAGCCGTGTCTGCCACCCTATCAATCGCAATGCACTAAACACAGTATTCGAGAAGATTGACTGCCGTATCGTAAAAAGTATTCTGCAGTTTTGCGATTGGTTTGGTAATCCTTCTGTCTAGATTTCCAGAGAAGTCTCTTTCATTCCTTTTTAGACTCCTTAAAAGAAAAGGTCCATCTGAGCACTTGTCACTTTAGGCTCATTAAAAATCGAAGGCGACTAGAGTCATCTTTAG